>JAJIBD010027383.1:0-14826 GCA_021461705.1 Cryptotis parvus
TGTTTATTTTCTTGTGTTTTTCTAAGTGATCTTAATAAGGATTTATAATTTTGGATGTAGTTTTTTTGCCTTTTTATTATACTTTGGGTCCCCAATGTGCCAGTTTTTGAGCACTGTAGTGAATGTGGTTTTAAAATGTTTCATTCTCTCTTCTACATTATGCGTTGTCATAAATGCCATTGAAGTGTCTGGTGTGTTGTTTTGCATGGAAGGCTGTCATACTACTGTACGAGTTTATTGTTGGTAACTTTTGGTGTGGCTGTGGAGTCTCTGGGCTTTTCCTAACATGGTTTTGATATTTCAGCCTGAATTTTTAATGAAAGAGTATGAATTTGACTTCTTTTCAATCAGTATTCCCTTGATATCTCTTTATTTTCTAATTGTGTTGCTGACTTCCATTATGGTAGTTTTTTGTTAAGTAATAGCTCCTGCAAAAATGTTTCCAAAATATGCTGTGCTGATTATACTTTGCCATTCATAGGATTAGTGAATGTGTTTTCACTATTTTGCCTAGCACCTTCTGAATTTGTGTCTTCCTGACCCAATTGGAAACTAAATTTCTCTCCTACCTGATTTACATTTAGCTAATTCTGGATTATGACTAACCATAGTTACTTCTATTTGTTTGGATGTGTTTCCCTTTTCAGTAAAATTTCTTTTTATTTCTTTGTCCATTTTCTCTAAGGACTTTGTATTTTTATTCATCTGTAAACATTATTTTTTAAGATGTGGCATATTTATTTGTCTAATACACATGTTACAAAATATTTACTTTTACGGGATACCTTATCCTCTAATTTCTTCCTAGAATGTTTTAAAAAATTCTAAAATACTATTGAGATTTTGATTGATCATCTTTTACTCTTTCATGCTGCTGCACTCTCCATCCTCAAAAAAAAGAAGCTGAACATTCTCCGACATTTGACTTTTTCCACAAATTTAAAACTTTAGCCATTTAAAGATCCTTGCTGGCTATCTGTTCCACAAAGAATTTTATTTTTTATTATTGTTATGTGTTAGTGTATAATCTAGTCACTAGCTGGTTAGAATTTAGGGGCGTGGACTTTAATGATGTTTCTGTATAGCTGGGTTCTTTTATCTCAAAACCTTCAGTGTTTCTATTCAATTTTTTATCATTTTGATGAATAGTTTGGGATCAGTCTTGATAACTTTGTCCTTATTTTCACATCTGAAAGAAGAAACTAAAAGTTAGATCATGTTGACCCACATCTTAAAGTATGGGGTATCAGAAAACATTAGTTTCCAAAGGATGTCTCCCAACAAACCTAAATCTAACTTGTAGGCTTCAGCTCCTTCGGAGCAATCGTCTAAGGCGTGTCTAGCCTTAAAATTGGATCCTGATTTCAAAGGTATCAAGCCAAGTGACCGTAATCTAACGCCGAAATCCGACAAAGTTCAAAATCTTGAATGTTAGCCTATTTTCAAGAGTTAAAGTATTCAGGATTATGTCTTTCTCAATAATGGCGCAAACTCACAGAGTAAAAATTTTGCATAAAATTCTAAGCGGGCAATTCTGGATGGGTCTAAAAACATTATTAAATGTTTTTGGGCTAGAGAGAGATAGTAAAGAGCCAACAGGGCTCTTTTACCTTATGTGACCTACAAAGTTTTGATCCCTCGCATTTCATCTTTTTGGTTTCCCCCAAACCACCACAAGTAACTTCTGAGTACAGAGTCAGGAGTAACCCTGAGTACTGCACGGTTGGTATGATTCCCAATTTACCTTCAAATAAAAAAAAAAAATTACACGTGTTTTATTCTAAGGAAAGTAGAAATTATATGTTATCAAGTATTGACCTCTGGATACTGCTAAAAGTGTTTACATAGGTAAAGGATGAGGGAGATTGAAGGGACTTTCAGAACCACCCTAGGAGTTGGGATCTCGTTTGGTGGACAATGGTTTTTAGTATCTCCTGTTTAAAAAAAGTGAACAGTGCCTAGTGAAGTTGGGTGACTTTAACACCTTCTATGATGACTACTTTTTGGGTGGAGTTGAAAAACTGTCACCAATTTGCATTAGTGTAGTTTAATTGTGCTGTTCAAAAAAAATTAAGTATTTTCAGAAAATTATATTTTACATATATTTTAAGTCTAAGAATTCTGAAGCTGAGAGCTATTTTTGTAATAAAGCAAAACTTCATTAAAAGGTTTCTATACTGAATCAGGAGTATTCTGAATGATTGAAGCCCATATGTTAAAGTCTTCCAAGTGGCCCAAAAAAACAACAATAAAGTTTGATTTAAAAAAAAAGAAATAAAAATCCCATGTTTGTAAAAAAGCTCATGCATATAACATCCAGTATGCGCAAGATGTAAATTTGGTAATTAAACAGAAAAAATCACCTTGATACTTGGAGTAGTGAAATAACTTTCTTAATCTAGTAGAGGGCAACCACAAACACCATAGAAGAGATCCATGCTCAGTTTCACATTCAGGAAGTTGCCATAATACTTTAAAGAACTCCCCAGCTTCTTGACAACCTAGTTTCAAGAGCTATATATTATTAGCCTCCTCCATTTGAATTGCTTTTTGGTCACATCAACTCTGAGCAAATTTTGATTACTATTTAAATATTGTTTCTTCATCAGATTTACATACCTGATCACCAAGGATTCTGATGCGATCATGCTGTTTCAACCATGAGCTCATCTCATGGATTCTCTTGGAGTGCTGCTTACCTTTTCCAGAGTTTTTCTATTTTTCTTCTTGTCTAGAGGTTTCCCCACCTTATTTGAAGTTTCTTAATCTTTTCCTCAATTGCTTTTAATTCTGCTTCCCAGAGCTTTCAGTAGCTTTTAATATCACTTCCATACACTTCACTTCTGCTTACTTGCAGTTTTTCTTGTTTTTGGCTCTCACAGCTTACTATCTTTGACTGCCATATCATTGTTTCTTTCATCTTAATAAACATCTTCACTGATGTCAATAAAATAATTTTCTGAGGATTTACAGGGGTGGTAGGTGTTGTTTTTGACCTTCCATGTTATTGTCTTCTCTCGTGGTAGAACTTGGTGGACTTCGATCGTATTTTATTCACTGGTTTTCTAGCATACCTGATGCTTAAGATGGGGTCGTTGTAGTTAAACAAATTGGGAGACTGTTAGGGTTAGCCCCAGGTTTGCTTCTTTTCCTTCTCTTCTGTCTTCGCATAGAATGACAGGAAATATAACTTTCCGAAGAGTGTGTAATTTGCTGGAGTAGATCTGATGTGTGACTGCATGCCTTTGCTTTGTGTATGCTGGATATTAATCTCACTGGGAGGGAGTAGAGCAGTTAGCAGAAGTTCTCACCTTATGTCTGTGTCTAGCACCTCTGGCTTTGTGAGTACCTACCTAAATTCAGTTTCAAGTCCCAGATAATGGTCGATTACTTTTTCATTTATCTACAAAAAGAAATAGTTACACAAAGAATTCCCCGAGGCTGGATTATTTTTTATATAGAAAAATCTCGTTCAGTTTTTGTGTGACAGCATCAAGTGCAGTTAGAGTATTTCACTAAAGGTGCATGATGGTAACCACACTGTGCCACTTTATACATTCTGGGGCAGGATTCTCATCGCGTTTCTTGGAGTAGATCGGACCAGCTCTCTGTACTTTGACGCATGGAGCCAAAGATTTATTCTCATCTCTTATCATGCCATTCTGTTCCTGTAGTTTCTATGATGCCACTAACATCAGGGTTAAACTTGCGGTCTTCAGAATATAATTGTTCCATTGGTGAATATTTGCAGGAACATCAGGAACCAGCTTTTGCTCAGTGCGAGAGTTAGCTGTTTGGTGTCAGAGGTTCCCAATTGATAGAAGTACCAAGTGCTAAAATTGTAAGAACGCAAGGCAAGGAACACAAGACTAAAATGTACTTACAGTGAATCCAAGGGTTCTAAATTTGAGTGCTAGCATTGCTTTTTGGGAGAAGACAAGTTTTACCACCCTGCATAGGGATGGATAGCACTGTCGTGATGTTTGAGGTTCTAGGAATGAAGAGACAATGATAGGAGGGAAGTGAACTCTGGGAAGGCTCTCCTTGAGTCTCTCTTAGTTGCCCAATTTCTGACATCGACGCCATTTCCTGTGGGTCCTATTAGGGTTTATGTTTAAAAGGCATAAAGCAGGCAAGTTATTCACACCACTAAATTGGTGACGGTACTAAATCAGAAGCCTCAAGGATCTTCAGACAGGCCAAACTGGTTTGTTTTTGTTACCAGGACTGTCATGCTCTACGATATATAAGCAGGCTCTGCCAAGCCATTATTTCCCATAGGAGCTGCTGAGCTGCAACTGAGATTTTCAACAAAGGGTCTAGATTATCAATACAGGTCTTTTTTCACCATCAGGAACTGGAGAGTCTTTGGAGCTCTGGAAATTTTCTTCATTTCTGTGCTTTAGGGATCAGTGAAGTCTGAGATAGTACCAGGCTAGTCCCATGTTTGTGCTGTATGGTAATAACTATTTCTCGCTGGGGTGCTAGGATCCTAACAAAGTTTTTTCTATCCCTAGGCTTCCAGGCAGAAGAGATGCCAAGGGAGGAAGGGTTGCTAAAGGAGGTGTCACATGTATCAGGGCTACAGGGTGAGAGAGGATTGATGACCAAAAAAATCATGCCTGGTTTAGGAACCCATGGAGAGATTGTCATTAGCTGATTTTTTGGGATCACAAAAAATTCTACCTGATCCACTCTCCCTGTACCTTTCTGAAAGAATTTAGTGCAGGAGATGGCTCAGATTCTTGGAACAAGAGTTGTGTTCAGTTCATGTGTTCCGATCCCTGTCCAGAACAAGGTCTCAGGAATCAGTGTTGAGGAAAAGTCTTAAAAAAAGTCTGCCTCAACTCTTATAGTCTGTCACTGTTTCCACAGGTGCTGAGACAACCCAATATGTCCAACATTCCGGGATACACCACCCACCAAAAACCCATCAATTCAGGTGATGTTGGGATTGGGTCCCAGTCTGAGACCCTATACTAACAGCTGTGACTTTTGCAATTCTCTCCATGTGCGATACATCTCTCTGGCTCCTCCAATTTCCAAGGGAATCCTGAAGGTGAGGATTCTGGTGCTTGTTTACAGCTCTGGCTCTGATCCTACACTCATGAACCTAAAGAGGGCACCTTAGCAGGTGCACTGATGGTCTACCGACTTAGCCCAGTAGTGACTGCCTTTCTCTCAGAGCCCACAGCTTTTCTGGACAAAAATATCTGGGCGTTCGGGAGAGGTGCCTGTCTCAGATCAGATTAACAGAGTAATGAAGTTCGAGCCACATGGTGGCACCCAGAAGTGGAAGTCACCGGGCATTCGTCAGATGGAGTTAGGACCACGCCTTTTCTCTATCTTGTCCTGGAGGCCTGTTGGTTTTACTAGAACTGCCCCAGGAAAGCGGTCATAGCATGCAGAGGGTCAGTCACAATGGGGGAGAGCTGGCAGCCAGCTCTCTCCTGAGCTCAAACAATCATGGGAGGCTCCCAGAGTCGCATGGCCACTATGAGCGCATGGTCCATCAAACTAGTGGAACCAATCATGTCCTAGAATATACCACATTCCACAATGTGTGGGAAAGGGAAGCAGGAGGGAGAGATTAGAAAAAAAGGAGATACAGAACCTGCCAAGCAGGTGGGCTGGGGGAGGGGAGTTGGGAGGTGGGGCATTAGTGATGGGAGATGAACATAGGTGGAGGGATGGGTGTTGGAACACTGGCTAGAGCTAAAAAACTCAAACATAAGAATCTTGTAATTGCATATCTAAATTTGGTGTATTAAAATATTAGAAGCAATCTCTGGGTATAGTGTTCTGTGAGGCTGGTAGGTTTGAGTGCAAATCCTGAAACTTTGCCTAGGAAGAACCTCGATTAGGTGATCTTCCTCCAGGTGTGCATAGCGGCTTTTAATCTTAGTGTTTCGTCATTATCATTTTTCCTTCACACAGTGACTGGCCACATCTGACTTAGGGAGATCTCCGGCTTGAATCAGAATGTGTGGGTCTTTCAAGATGAAAATTGTGACAGTGCCACGGAGGACAGATGTAACTCCAGGTGAGTGGGAGACAATGTGGCCAGTCCTGGGGAGGCAGCCCCCTTACACAAAAGGGCTGGGGCTATAACTGGGTCTTTTATTGAGAGTGTCACCTATTTGGAGGGGGAGAATTTCACATCTTCCTGGGAAGGGAAGTTAGACACATATTTGTATCGGATCCGATGAAGAAAATGGATAGGGTAGAACAAGAGAGCTGTTTTAGTCTGAGAGCCTTATGTTGTCTGTGTTCCCAGAGGACCACATGAATGAAATCACTCAGACATATTTCAAACAAAACTTGCTCATTGACTGAATTCTCCATGGATCAAAGGGTTTGAGATGGGGTTCCCTACCCCAGTGTGACAGTAGAAATATGGAAATCTCCAGGACGGGTCTATCACCTCTAAGTCCCTAGGACAGAGATAGAGAGATAAGTGTTGATTGCTTGGTAGGTCTAAAATTGCCCCCCTGCATGTCTATTCTGACTTCAGAAGAAGCTGACATACCTCTCTTATCTTTACAGTACTGTCACCGTCATTGGCCTTGCAGTGCCGTGTCTCCTGAGGCGGGCTCAAAGTTTCCCATTTATTTGAGAATAGGGGCCAGAAAAGTGTCTGTCTTGTGGAGGAGGGTGAGGAAGCCCACACACTGCAACTGAAGGTGAGGGCCTAAGAAAATTAATGCTAGAAAATTCATTTGATAAGTTGGTATAGTAGAAAATCAAATTTTCGAATGAAAAAATAATCTCTACTCCTGTTCTTAGCCATAAGCATTCTTGACTTTTTTTATTTAGATTTCATTAACGCAATAGGCCTTTTCCTTACCCATCATCCTGCTTCCTCAAACACTGAGGACTGTTGTTCTAAAAATTTGAGAGCTTCTCAAGCATTGTTTCTTCAAATTTATTGTGTTATTTCTTCAATAGGAACTCCTGTTATCAGTTACTGTAATTTCTAGATCTCACTTTAATGTTTCATTTGTTTTCCAGACCTAGCAATGCCTTGCCAACTCTGCCCATCTTGTATTGTCTTTGTGAGGACCTCACTGATAGTGTCTAGGTCACGAGGAAGCTTTCAGCCATCCTCAGTCAACTGGGCTGACAGTTTAATGTATGGAGTCAGGTCATGCAGTGTTGTTGAATATTCGTTTACTAAAAATATTATTTTACCTAAATATATAGTAGATGCACATGCTTATATACACATTTACAAAGCATGCAAATAAATGAAAGAGAAAAATTTTTTTAAATATATATTTTATTATAGCACCATGAGATATACAATTACAAAGATGTTCATCTTTGGGTTTCGGTCACATAGTGTTCCAGCACCCCATCCCGCATGTGCCCATTTCCCACCACCAATGTCCCCGTTTCCCCTCCCTCTCCCTAGCCTGCCTCTGTGGCAGGTTGCCCCCACTCTCTCTCTCTCTATCTCTCCAAATTTCTTATTGTTGTCTTAACTTTGCTTCTTTGGAGGAGAGGTTCTCTACAACATTGACTTTTTATCTGTTGGCAGTTACTCAGAGACCAGCACCAGACCTGTCCTTTGTCAGGGCAGTGAATCTACAAGAGATCCTTTTCCCACATAGCTTTGCTAAATGAAGGTTTTGGATACCTGCTGCAAATTGCTACCTCAGACTCTTGTGAGGAGAGGCTCAGTTCATTGCTCAAGTGTGGTCATTGTTTAGGTGTATGTTGAGTCGCGCATGTGCCATTTCTGGATGGGAGAGATAGAATCAGAGATTTCTTGAATGCACATTCTAGTTCTTCAATTAAATTTTATATGTATGCTCTCAAAAGATGGAGATTTCTAGAAATTTCTAGATTTCAGGGCATTTGTTGGTAGAGTAATATCATCATGATAATTTAAGTATCCTCTGCTGCTCCTTTTGGACACTGTCCCTCACATTTCAGGACAAGAGAAGATCTTAGACCTGTACAATGAGCCTGGACCTGTGATGGACTACCTCTTCTACCGTGACCAGGATAGCAGGACCAGCACATACGAGTCGGTGGCCTTTCCTGGCTGGCTCATTGCACTCCTCAGCGCAAAGACCAGCCCCTCTTCCTCACTCTCCAATCCAGGAGGAACAGACAATAGTGCTTTTATCTATAAAGACATGAACTAAGCTTAGAGGTGGCAGCTTTGTCAGAAGTGTTTGTCTAGAAATTTTAGTTCTCAGCATGTTTTCATCTCTATTATTTTGTCATTTCACATCAGTTCTGATATGTGAAAAAGTCAGTTATCTTCTCAGTTTGTGGAAGAAAATAAGTGATGACTTCATGATACCTGTGGATGGGATGTGGATGAATTTTCTGAAGAGATGTGAGTAATGTAAGGCTCCCCCTGTAATGCCTTGTGCCTCCACCCCATAATGCCCTCATGAGGACATGTGAGACCTAGACGCGGTAAGAATTTCTCAAGGTAGGTATGAGGGAAGTCTCAGAGTTAGTGAGGTGGTATACAACATGGCAAATCCTGAAGGAGGGGTCTTTTATCCTTTTTCTTTTATTTTTATGTGAACTATATACTCTATATTCTTTACAGTGCAATGATTTCCATTAAAGATTAGGACATTCAAAGAAAATAATGATCATTAGTATTAAATTTTGTCTTAAGTCTAATATAAGCATAAAAAAATATAAACTTGTATTCAAATAGTAAACCAGGTACAATAGACTAGAATATAAATATAAAAGTGCAGAACGAACCGAATTATATCAGTAATACGCTCCACAGAGAATAATATGAGTGCATAGACCCGGACCTAGCTTAGGAAGGGGAGAAGATTCTAGTGCTGAGCGAAAAGGTGTAATGAGTAGAGATAAGCTAGGGAAAAGAACACTGTATTTCTCTAGTATTTTTTTAATATAATAGGTTACCCTGACTCATTGCTAATATTTTCCTTTAGTCATGCTTAGTATTCAGAGAATCACATTAAAAATAGCAGAAAATGTTTTCTATATATATTATCTCTCTAGCCCAATATATATACTATATTCTATTACCTTATATTATTAGGTATATATATTATATATTAGATATCATATTATATATATTATCTCTCTACCCCTATATATATCAAGCCCTATATATATCTAGCCCCCTATATATCTAGCCCTATATATATATCTAGCCCTATATGTCTGGCCCTATATGCACATATATAGGGCTAGAGGTATCCTACCCTAATATATATATCCTATATCTACATATATATATATATATAGGGCTAGAGATATATATAATATCTATGTCCTATATATACATATACATCTATAAGGCTAGAATAATTTTATGGGTAGAACACTTGTCTTGGCACAACTCAAACCAGATAAAGTGAGGAGTGGTCTTAGCAGTGATAGGAGGACCAAGCATAGAGGGACAAGTGGTTTTGGAAGGGTAGCACTCCTACATTTTCTCCAACCTATCCTGTGGAAGTCCATCAGTAGCCCATGCAACCCTCTGCATCCTCAGTTGTTCTATTTTTGTTAGGACATGACTATTGAGGTGTTGATTTTGAACTGGGTCTATCAGAGATTTTAAATCTATGCTCAACATTCCACAAGGAATTCAGTCTCCTGTTAATCAGCAGTATCCAAATGCATTGTATATATTCCAAGGAGGATTGGGAATTGGGCTTGCCTCCAGTTGTTCAAATATTGCTGCTCTGCCTAGTCTCTCTGGACGGGTTGATTCTTTGGCTCTGGACTTTGCCTTGTGATGTTCTGGTGTCCCTCTGGTCACCAATGCTAGTTGAACTGAAAAACCATGAGGACCTATGGTGGTTTCTCATAATGAGTTTTCACAATGTCTTTTGTTGAAGTAACTTCTCAGGCAGTATAGCCTGGGCAGGTCACTGCATAATTTTTTACTGGGGGGGAGCTTTTTAGAAAAGTTAGTATTGAAGAGAGCTAAATAGCATGTTCCAGGCATTCTGGATCCCAAACCTGCCCCGACTGCCCAGGAACAATATCTGGAACCAGCTCTAGCTAACCACTAATACTGTGATGGTGTAGCAAGCATTAGATTTTCCGAGTAAACAAATGAAGCTCTACCATGACTAAAATATTCTTCAAAAATACTGTCACTATATTTTTCAAAACCAAATGATATACTTTAGTCCAGTATTGCATACCCAGCCCAGTGTACACCCATTCTTACCCTTGTCCCCAACTAGGAGCCAGTGATACCATTTTGTCCACCCATGTCAGCTGAGTCTGAGGTCACCAGAATAGGCTAAGACACTGTACAAGTGGTTTCATAGTAATTTTAGATAGCTCCAAATTCTTACCAAGATTTACCAGTCTGTATTTTCAAATAGGGCTACTTTTCGATTCCCTGTATAGTGACCCTATTCTCTTTTTTAGATTTTATCTTTTCTTTATTTTTTTTTGCTTTTAGGTTACCTGGTGACGTGCAGGGTTAATACTGGCTCCACACTCAGGAAGTACTTCTGATAGTGCTTGGGACCATATGAGATCCATAGAATTGGACTCAGGTGACCACATGCGAGCCAAACACCCTAATAGGCACAGGCTATCCCACTCCAGCAAGATTTCATCTTTTTTCAGTTTGCTTTCTTTTTTTTATAACCCTGGTTGTCTTAAGGGTGGACTTGATGCTTCTGAGCAAGTTCACTCTGCGGTTCCTCATGCTTTGTTTTTTTTTCCCTTGAGACCCACCTAGCAATGCTCAGGGGTTACTCCTGGCTCTGCACTCAAAATTTACCTAGCAGTGCTCAAGGGGACCATATGGGATACTGGGGAAATCGGACCAGGTCGAAAGCTGCGTACCAAGGCAAAAGCGCCTTATCCTCTGTGCTATTGCTCCGGTCCCTCTTTGGGCATTCTTTGGTCTTTACTATGTCGACTAATCCTTCAACTGAGGGATCCTGAATACTCCAGATGCTGTTTCGGCTTGGGGTAGAATAATGGGGAGTGCGAGGTGGAATCTTCCCAGGGAGAATCTGAGCCTGAGTCATTAATAAACTGATAGCTCTTCTCCCCACCTAATGATTGAATTGATGAACTGTGTTAAGTTCATTCAACCTGATTCAAATTTCCTGAGGTTAAGTTCCAAACATGAAGACTTCTTGTCTGTCTGCTCCTGTGCTTCTAATGAATTTACAGACCAACTGGACCAACGTGTCCATAAATATCTGACTCTCAAGTTTGGCTGAAACTGCAACTACATCACGGCATTTTTTCTGTAGAATTTTTGTTTCCAGTCTCACAGGAGTACTTCCAGTAGTTCCCAATAAATTTCTCATATATTTCATTTTTCTGGTGTACTGCGATGTATGTCAAAGGGAAGTAGTGAAGGGCAGATGATACAATTTGCCCACAAGTGCTCCTTATAGATACTTCTCTCTTGTGATAGCTTACCTTCAGGGTAGATAGGAGAAGTATTTTTTTGTCATTATTAGGGTGGTCATGTGGCATTTTCGGGGTAATGGGACCTTAGGCGAAGTGAAAATTAAGCCAGTTGTGAGATCAGATATTAGAATCATGTCAAAGGCATGTCAGAGGATTGTGTGATCAGGCTTGCCTTCAAGAATCACTGTCCAGGTGTGGGAGATATTTCAGTGGGCTGGGAATGTACTTTACTTCTTGCAGAAGCCCTGTCATAGTTCTCTGAATACTTTAAAGTCCTCTAGACACTGCAAGGAGTTAAATTGGTCCTCTGAGCCCTTAGAACAAAGCTGGGCATAACCCTGATATAAAGAGCCTTTGGAAACAACATGTTCCTGGAAGCGGGCAGATGCCCGCTTGGGCTATCTCACATGACAGAGCGTGAATATTACTGGTGCCCGCTTTCGAGCAAATCGATGATCTGCAGGAAGACAAAGTGGTACAGTGATTTTTACCTGCCACTGGCATTGGTCTATTTTCTACAAGAGGGCATAAGACCAGTCCTGCTTAGAATGCCCTTTAGTTTTTGTTTGTTTGTTGTTTTTGTTTTGATGCCACACGTGGTGTTGGTGCTGAGGGCTTACTCCTGGCTCTGTGCGACTGCGCCTGGAGCAAATGCCCAGTCCATTATGCTGTTGTTCAATAAAATTCCTTGGGATTTTTGTACTGTGGGAATCATCCCGGAGAAGAAAAAGCCTCCCAGGTATATACTGGCTAGAACACTGAAATTTTCGCTCTGAGAGAACAGAAGATTCTGACTCATAACCTTAGGTGAAAACTAAGCCCTCATCTGAACTGACAGTGAAATCCACAGACCAAAATAAAAGATTATTCTAAGTCTGATTTTTGTTTGTTGTGCTTCTTGTCGCACTTCTTTCCTTTATTCATCGAGTTTACTCAAGCGGTTGCCAGTAATGTGCTCCATTTTGTCCCTGTTGTGATGCTAGTGTAGCCCAAGGGTACATCTACAGCTCCAGGAACATGAAGAACCTCAAACCATTTGTCCAGGTCATGGGAATGAAGTCTATTATTGTTACTGTTTTTGGCATATCCAAATACGACATGGGTAAACCAACAGGTTTCTGCAATGCGGGTGGGATGCTCCACTTCCGTGTAGCATGATTGTGGTAGAAGAATTCTCCATAAGCCTAGGTGCCAACTGTAGCAGATCAGTGACCGGTATGGGGTGGGTGCTTATATTTGCAATACTTCATCTCTGATTATAAAGACAAAGCAAAATGGCGGTCACTGAAGCTGGGAGTCGTTGGCTAGTAACCATAAAGTAAGCAGTGAATTTAAAGCACTTTACATAGTGACAGATAAATAAAACTAACAACCAACCAGCCAAAAGGAAAAAAAAGCCTTGGGAAAGTAAAAATGACTTCGAAGGGTAATAGGTTGAGTAGAATGAATCATAACGGCCTTTTCTTCCTATAAGTTGAATGATTGCAGAGAGTTAGCAGAGTTGAGATATAAGAAGGCATATTAATTGTAAGCTGCAGAGTGCTTACACCCCACAATACTTTCTACATGCACTGGTGTCTCCAGATGACTCACCCTGCAAGGGAAGACTTGCCTCTGGTGAGATAACTGACTTTATTTCTCTTATACTAACTGACACAAACATACCTCTCTCAAATTATTTTTGAGTCAATAGGGATCTTGCAAAAGTTCGAGATTCTGATTCATTAATTGTAAGGGTGGTACTTGAGATTCTGCATTACTTGCCGGTGAGTACATTCTGATTCACAATCATTTGCAGTGGAGTCGTGTGTAGTAATGATCATTGAAGTTAATTAATAATACAGGAGACTTAAGTAAAAATAAAATTGACCTCTGAAGAAGTTTTATGGAGCTTGCTCGTTCTAGATTTCCTTTTACTTATGATTCCAAGCAAATTCAGTTATTACTCATGCTGGTCAAGGACACACTACATATTTAAAAAAACTCATGCATCCAGCTGCGACTTTACTTCTTTCTAGTTCTCTAAATCTTATCCCCAACCAAAACAGAGCATAGTGTATTGGCACTCATGCCTTGGTATTAAATATTTTGTAGAGATATTCAGCAAGGAAAGATGGATATGGCATTAGGAAAGATTCAGTTATCTATGTATGATTTAGCATTATAGTACTGGCCGAAGCAACAAAAACAATAAAGACTTTTTTTTTAAAAGTATAGTGAAAAACTAGATCTAAAAATTTTGAACTCTAGATGAATTAGTTAAGTTCACGAAATAGACTTTTTTAAAATAACGTTAAAGGAAGAAAGAGCATTTAAATAGTTCAATAGCAAATAAGAATTAATCTAGAAAGTGAATTTTTTCAAATTCAGACCGGGATAATTTTTTTTTGCTTATCTTTAATTTTATTCTTTCTTTTGTTGTACCAGTCCTTTACAAAACTAAAATAATTCCCCTGAGGTCATTGAATGTGGCCAGTTTAATTTAGTAATGGATAAGTATAGAATATTCTACCATTTTAAATTAAACATTTTGACTAACATACCACCGTGAGAATATACAATTACAGCGTTGCTCATCTCTTGGAGTTTTCGGTCACCCCCCAGTCGTTCCAGCACCCGCCCTCCACCGGTGCCCATTACCCACCACCCATGTCCCCCCAATTCCCTCCCCCTCCCCACGTAGCCTGCCCAGTGGCGAGGTCCACATCTCTCTCTGTCTCCTCTCTCTCCGTCCTACCCCTACACATTGTGGGTTTGCCTATGTACTTGAAGCCATCATGTGCATTTTAGTTGGTCATTTAATGCTCACAGTTCTATGTTGGTATCTGTCCTTTCGACACTTATTCCACACATGTTCCTATCGCTATATTACCTAACCTCCTGACTCCCCACCCACATTTGCGAAGTAGTTACCACTTTTGTAACACCACCTGATATATTTGTGTCATGCAAATAAATGCCGGTCATTCCATATCTCTCTCTTTCCTTCTGACTATTTCACTCAACATGATCTTTCCATGTCCTGCATCCATTTATAGGCAATTTCGCCGCTCCATTTTCCTGACGGCTGCAAGTATTCCATTGTGTGGATGTGCACCACAGTTTATCCAATCATCAGTTCCGGGCATACTGGTTGTTTCCAGGTTCTGGCTGTTGAGAATAGTGCTGCTATGAAGTAAAGTGCAGATTGTGTTTCGTGTGTTTTTTGGCTTCCCAGGGGTGCATATTCCCCAGGAGTAAATACGGCTGGAGTCACAAGGGAGCTCAATTTCCTAATCACTTTGGAGGAATGTCCATATTGTTTTCGAAAGAGTTGTGACCAAGTCGACATTCCACCAGCAATGTATGAGAGTCCCCTTGTCCCCGCATCCCCTCAACGCCACTTGCTTACTTACCCTTTTTTGGATATGGGGCCAGTCTCTG
>JAJIBD010027384.1:0-38064 GCA_021461705.1 Cryptotis parvus
CCTAAATGGCAGGTTCTTTATCTCCTCTCCTCTCCCTCTCTCTCTCCTCCTTCTCCCACATTATGGGTTTCTCAACGCACACTTAGAAGCCATCACTTGCATTTTTTTGTCTGTATTTAATGCTCCAGTTCTATGTTAGTATCAGAACTTTAGACATTTATTCACTCATGTTCCTTTCTCTATCTAAACCAACCTCTGACTCCCCACACGCTAGTGTAATTTCCACTTTTGGTAAGATCACCTAGTATATTTATGTCATGCAAATAAATGCAGTCATTCTATGTCTCTCTCTTTCCTTCTGACTAATTTCACTCAACATGATTCTTTCCATATCCATCCATTTATAGCAAAATTTCATAACTTCATTTTTTCTGACAGCTGCATAGTATTCCATTGTGTAGATGTACCACAGTTTCTTTTATCCAGTCATCAGTTCTCGGGCATACTGGTTGTTTCCAGGTTTTGGCTATTGTGAACAGTGCTGCTATGAAAATAAAAGTGCGGATTGTGTTTCCGCTTGTGCGCTTTTGGCTTTCCAGGGTATATCCCCAGGAGCGGTATGGCTGGGTCAAGGGGAGCTCAATTTCTAGTCTTTGGAGGAATGTCCATATTGTTTTCCAGAAAGGTTGGCCTAAGTCGACATTCCCACCAACAAGTGTATGAGAGTCCCCTTTTCCCCACATCCACGCCAGCACTTGTTGCTTTTACCCTTTTGGATATGGGCCATTCTCTGTGGTGTGAGGTGATATCTCATTGTTGTTTTGATTTGCACTCTCTGATGATTAGTGATGATGAGCATTTTTTTTTGTGCCTTTTGGCCATTCGGATTTCTTCCTTGTCAAAGTTTCTGTTCATCTCCTCTCCCCATTTTCTAATGGGGTTGGCTGTTTTTTCTTATATAGCTGTACCAGTGCCTGATATATCCTGGATATTAACCCCTTATCAGATGGGTATTGGGTGAATATTCTTTCCCATTCTGTGGACTGTCTTTCTATCTTGGTCACTGTTTCTTTCGAGGTGCAGAAGCTCTTCAGTTTCATGTAGTCCCATATATTTATATTTTCTTCTAGTTGCTTTGTTAATGGTGTTTCACCTTTGAAGATGTCTTTAGCATCGATGTCGTGGAGGGTTTTTCCTATATTTTCTTCAACGTACTTTATGGATTCAGGTCTGACATTGAGGTCTTTAATCCATTTTGAACTGATTTTTGTGCAAGGTGTTAGACACAGGTCCAAATTCATTTTTACATGTAGCTGTCCAGTTTTCCCAGCACCACTTGTTGAAGAGGCTTTCCTTACTCCAGTCTGGACTCTGCACCTTTATCAAAGATTAACTGATCATGTCTTTGAGGGTGGGTGTCCAGGATACTCAACTCTATTCCATAGGTCCACCGGTCTGCTTTTATTCCAGTACCACGCTGTTTTAATTACTGCTGCTTTGTAGTACAGTTTGAGGTTGGGAAAGGTGATGCCTCCCATCTTCATCTTCCCAAGGATTGCTTTAGCTATCCGTGGGGGCTTATTATTCCATACAATTTCAGAAGTGTTTGGTCAATTTCTTTAAAGAATGTCATGGGAATCCTTATTGGAACCGCATTGAATCTGTACAAAGCTCTAAGGAGTATTACCATCTTAACAATGTTAATTCTCCCCATCCATGAGCAGGGAATGTGTTTCCATTTCCTCGTGTCCTCTTTTATTTCTTGAAGCAGTGTCTTGTAGTTCTCTTTGTATAGGTCCTTTACACACTTGGTTAAGCTGATTCCTAGGTATTTGATTTTCTGTGGTACAATTGTGAATGGAATAGATTTCTTAATATCCCTTTCTTCTCTTTCGTTATTTGTGTATAGGAAAGCCACCAACTTTTGGGTATTGATTTTGTACCCTGCCACTCTACTATACCTATCTATTGTTTCTAAGAGTTTTTTGGGTCGAGAGTTTAGGGTTCTCTAGGTATAATATCATGTCATCTGCAAATAATGATAGCTTGATTTCTTCCTTGCCTATCTGGGTGCCCTTAATGTCCTTTTCTTCTCTGATTGCTATGGCGAAGTACCTCCAGTACTATATTGAATAAAAGAGGTGAGAGAGGGCAACCTTGTCGTGTTCCCTGATCTTAAGGGGAAGGCTTTCAATTTTTCCCCATTGAGAATGATACTCGCTGAAGGCTTTTGGTAGATGGCTTTGACTATCTTGAGGAAGCTTCCTTCAATTCCCATTTTCTGGAGCGTTTTTAATCATGAGCGGATGCTGGATCTTGTCAAATGCTTTTTCTGCATCTATCGATAGGACCATATGGTTTTTATTTTTTTCTCTTATTGATGTGATGTATTATGTTGATTGATTTGCGAATGTTGAACCATCCTTGCATTCCCGGGATGAATCCTACTTGGTCATGATGTATGATCTTTTTGATGAGTCTTTGGATTCTGTTTGCTAGTATTTTGTTGAAGATCTTAGCATCTGTGTTCATCAAGGAGATTGGTCTGTAATTTTCCTTCTTTGTATTGTCTCTCCCTTGGGCAGGGAGATTTTAAAGAATTGTTATATTCTGTCCTGGATAAAGGAGTTTTGCTACTCTCTTTCTATCCCTTTCCAAAGGAATGGTAGATTTTGCCTGCCTACGTGCAAAGGATGCAGCCATTTGGATCTCAGGTCTAACAGAAAAATTGGTTGAGTGTTCTACATTTGTAAATAGTTCTTCTTTATCTTTCTATGGGTGTAAAGAGTTTCTCTACATTTTCTGCACATTTATTCCTCCAGGAATACTTTCTCCAATGTTCCATGATCTTAAATGTTTCTCAGTTCTCACTTGTTTACCCATGTCTGTCTCTCCAGAGTTCTGGAACCCTAGTGAACTTTAGACCAGCCATCAGAGAAACCGGCTCCTCCATCGCTGCTCCAGTTAGGGAATAGGAGTGGCAGAGCATTAGGTGTGTTAAAAGTTATAAACTAACTTTTAATCTTTCGAGTTTTGTATGCAAATCTTTCGTGCAATTCTCAAGAACCCACCAGCACAGGAAAATCCACTTTTGCATTAACAAGCTGATGAGACAGCAACATTCCCGGAATCAGAGATCACCTTGCCCCCAGCACAGAAGACTGGACTCATGGCCCACTTGGTGCCAGCAAGCTAGCAGACCACGTTCTATGCTTCCTCACATTGACCCCACTGCAGAGAACAGTAACCACACCAAGTTCACCAGTTCCACTAGTCCTGGTTCCGTTTTCCCACCCAAGACAAGTTAAAAAGGCTGTTCATTCTCTCCCCAGGGCGCAGCTCTGCCCCAGCCTCACCAGCAGGGAGGGCTCATCTGGAGCACACCCCAGATAACATTCTATTTCCTTTGTCACTTTCTATTTGTGCCTTCTGAGGTTAGTGATCTAACACTCCTATTGAAATTTGGAGGTGTCTAAATTCTATAGTATACATACACAGGCCCTGGGTTCAAAAACTTCACGATCTGATGAACTGGGACTAGTCTGCAGAGATTCCTGTGAAGCCACAAGGTTAGGTCCATTGGCATAAGGCAGAGTGGACTGTGGGCGGAGCTACTATGGCTTTGACAAGGTGGGGATTGCTCTTGGTCTCCTCCTAGGGGCACCCCAGTGTTTTCAGGTGGGGGGAAACTGTGTGTCCATTAATTTCAGTGGCTTGGCTTGTTTCTCCTTAAAGATTAAGTTTGTGAATCCAAAGAGCAGGGTCAGTGGGTGGGTCAGCGTAGTGGGGACTGTAAGGGACATATGCATGGTTTCTAGGGCTACTGGAAGTATGAGGGACTGTGGGGTGCTGCCCACCCCCATTCTAATACCCCAATACCTGAGTACCTGACGTATTTCTTGTCAATGTATAAGTTAGAGAGAAATGAAAGTTTTCTCAGCCCAATATCTTGAATACCTGGCACTTATGCAGTTTGGTGTCTCTGCAGAGATTCTTGGTGAAGCCATGAATCCTTGGCATGGTGGCAACAGTAGGGTATAGGAGCAGAACTGGAAATATAATGCCATAAATTCTATATGTGTATGTGTGAGCTTCATTGTACTCTTAAATTTTGTTTTTGCTTGCTGATCTGTCTTGAGTCAATTTGTTTCCCATCCATATGAATCTGAAAGGTAGAGGAAGATCAGATTCTTCCCCAATACTTTCCTTACCTAGGTGGGACTCTCAGGCTTAATTTCACTTGCTGCCCTGAAGGTTTTTAGGGCTTCTATCTAGCAAGACTGACTTCAAGATCATCTTTTCTCTTCAGTTTCCTTATCTCTCTTTTCAAAGTACAAAGGAAGATAAATGGTGAGAAAACTTTAATTTCTTTCTAACTATACATTGACAAGAAAAATATTTTATACAAGTATATATGTGTACATAAAGTATTGTATCATATATTTAAAAATATTTAATAATTTAGTTCTTAATTTACTTTTAATAACTACTCATGTTAAGACCATCTTTTTCCTGTTTTGATCTGACAATATGGAAATTTTTTTATAAAAGAATGAGAGAATAAAGATTACACTTTCAGGGATCATTTCTATAGCTTGTTACTAGAGAAATTTCTCTGATCTTGTAGAGCACCTGAAAGCACAAGGAGGACCTGAGTGTGAAGCTGGTTCTTTTTCCTTTGATGATCATTCTTCTCTTGCTTTGGAGGAGTGAGAGGAAGAGGATGCAGCTTGAGTGGTTACTTAAAAGAAAGAAAGAAAAGAAAAGAGAATATAATGAAGGGGTGAGCAACAAGTTGTGGATCAGGATGAAGATGTACAGAAGACTTTAGAAGGACTTAAAACACGGATATGGTGTTAGATCAATTAGAAAGAAATCAGCTTGGGTCAGAACAATTGATCAGTGGGCAGGGTACTTGCCTTGCACACAACAGGACTGAATTTTATCCCTGGCACTACATATGGTCTCCTAATACATATGACACTACATACGATTTTATAATCTGTTTTTCCTTTGCTGCAAGACATCATATATTAATGTAACTTATGTCTATAGAACTTCAGGGACACAAACAATGAACCATAATGACTTTAGATCAAATGCACTCTAAGCGTTTTCTTTATTAGTTCATTGTTTCAAATGCTATTGTGAAGGACCCCAGATAATAGAATGTAACTCCAAGCGTACCCATACCACACCTTTCTTCTGCACCTCACATCCAGGTAGACCTTACCTCCTTCAAACCAGTGCTTCTCATTGCTTTGCTTGTCTTAGGCATGCCTTGATTATTTCCATATGCATTCATTCTTTGGTTATACTGAAATCCCTTTTTTCTTATTTTTTAGGGCCACACTCAGTGGTGCTCAGGGATTACTCCTTGCTCTGAACTCAAGGAAAATGCCTTATCTCCATATCCCCCACACTATTTCTCTGATCCTAATTCATTTCTTCAGTAGATTATTCTTGTCCCCAGATGATAGGAATTTACTGTTTCAGGTTTCTGCTATTTTTTGCAATATTGCTATGAATGATCATATTACAAAACATTTATACACACTGAAGGACAAAGTTAATGAAACTCTGGAAGTAAATGAAGACCCTGTGAGAGAAGAAAAAGTCTACTTGAGAGCTGGCTCTAGAAAGGCTCTATCACCATTGTTTGCATTTGGCAATGCTCTCACTCAAGGATAGTGAGAATCTCAGGAAAGCTTTGAACTGGAAAAGGAAAGGATCCAGGTGTCCTGGTGGCAGAAATGACCTGGGGAAATTGGGGTAACCAACCACAAGCAGGGATATCTACCAAGCTTCTGATTGGTTGGAGAAATGCATGCACCTCTCTGAAAAGTGAGAGGTAGAAGACAGCGAACAAAATAAGGAGGTTGTTGGTGATGACTGAGTCTTCTCCATTGGACCCAATGATTACAGAGGAGATCATGGGACTTCATGTAGACCCTGATATAATTTCTGGCCACAACACTGGTAAGCAGTGATGTGACTGAGCAGGCTGGTGCTGTGGGTCATGGGATGGTTTCCTGACCATTTGCTGCTCACTGGGTCTGAGTTGATTTTTACTCTGATCTTATGAAGGCTTCTCTTTTTGTACTCTCAGAGGCTCTCAGTCTCCACCATGCTGGATCCAGTTCTTACTGATGATCTGTATTGTCTACACATCCATACTTCATGGAGGGCAGTTCCATAAAGATTTGAATTTTATATCTTGTTCATTGAAGTCTTTCACTTCTGAACCAGTTCCCAGAACATTGTAGGTCCTCAGAAATATCTGTCCCATGTTGCAGGACACCTAAAAGCCTAAAAGCCTCTGCATCTGCCCTGGATTGCCTCCTGCAGGTCACTTTGTAGATAGGGGGGTAGTCTAAATGTGGCAGTTTATCTGACCATGTATTCTATGCTGGCTGGTATAAATATTCTCTCATGCTACCACAATCATCGTGGGACTAGCTAGATCTTACCAGCATATTTGCCTGGCCAAGTTGGATCTCTAAGTAATTAGACCAGAGAGAAGTGCTGTTTGCCGCCAAGCAAGCAAGCAAGCATCGCTCCCTGATAACTCAAAGGCAATTAATACAAAACTACCTGGAAGTAGACGAGACTCTTGTGAAGGCTTGGAGAAATATTTAACTGGCATTAGTATTAGTCTTTGGTACAGAGACATGCCATCTCAGAAACCCCCTTCTCTACCCTATAAAGGCATTTCCTGGCAGATCTTGGCTCAAAACATTAGCATATAATAGGGCCTAGGTGAGGTTCTGGGAGAAATTACCTAAGGGCATTTGACCCTTCCTGCTTCCCATAATAGTGGGAGGTCTGAGTTGCAGGGGTATAAAACCAGCCTGCTCTCTCTCTCTCTCTCTCTCTCTCTCTCTCTCTCTCTCTCTCTCTCTTTGTGAGCTGGCACCCTTCTTGGGAGTCTTGTCTTTGTCTCCTCTTTACAGGGCCTTTACATGTGGTGGCTGCCATCTTGGGCTACAAGTGGCTGGGGTTTTAGCCAGGAATCCTAAGCACTGGGTTTTTCCTAGTGATACAAATCAGTTTTCAGGCTGATTTGTATGCCTGAACCTGTGATAAGTAAAGCTTTTTAAAACTGCATCGGATTCCTGAGCCTTCATCCATTCCCCACCGGCTTTGGAGGTAGAAGGGAACTCACTTCCCAGCACTGTTGGGGACCCCAGAAGCATCCCCGACAGTCCCGTGTCAGACTTCGGATGCTTATTTGTCAGAGGCTGTCATGCTGATACCTTTAAAAGGAAGGGCACATCTCTCACTCCACATCTGGTGCCCGCAGCTCACTCCCATTTCGCGCACGGACACTCTCAGAGGACCCAGACGCAGACATGATCCTCATCCCACCACCACATTGGCACAGGTAGGGATTCCCCCATATTTGCTGAAACAAGTTCTTCTCTTTTGCTATCTCAAGTTCCTTTGATGTCATGTGGATGTGAAAACTGGCAAGTAGGCATTGGTGATAATTCCTCACAGGGACTATCACCCTTTTCACCTTCCAGGGGCGTTTACATACGGACCCAGGCATGGCAGGAAGTGCTCATCTTCCCTGAGTCATTCATGGAAACTGCTCCCCTAACCCTAATACAAACAGGCACAGACACCCACAAACAGACACAGATGCCAAGCTTTCCCAGAAGTATCCCAGAAATGAGTGTCAGGGAGCTGCATCTCCTGCCCTTGCTCCAAGACCTTCTGGAATAGTTTTCATGAACCCCCTCCTTCACTCTGCATGACCACAGCCAGGGGTGAGGGGAGCAAAGCTGCTGGCCCTGAGTCCCGGGGCAGGAAGTAGGGGAGGGAGGTACTAGGAATCCATGTTGAGCCCTTCCAGGATGGATCTTCTTTCCCTTTCTGCACTTTACTCTCAGCAGGGAGCTAATTTGGGCAACTCATTACAATGGGTACTGCACTGGAAGCTGATTCTCTCCAAGTCTAACACTGTGTGACCCCTACCTGCATGAGGTGGAGATGTGGGGTTTGAAAGCATTTCTCTAGTTTCTTCATTTTATTGATTAAGTGTATTTAAGTATGACAGAGCACAGCCAAGCAGGCAAGGCATGTTCGTGTGTCACAGCTCTTACTAATAGATTTGAGACTTTTATCACACTGGCATTTGTGAGTAGAGTCAACCAAAAGAGACTATTAAGTTGTACTGATGATGCCATAAATATTATCATGAAACGTCAATAGGTTTTAGAAACCAACTAGAATATTCAAGACCTGCAGCAGTTATGTGTACCTAGGTCGAGAAGTCAACATGATGAACGACCTAAAACCTGAGCTGCACAGGAGGAAGAGAGAGGCATGGAATGCCTTCAAAGGCATCGAAGAAATAGCTAAAAGGACAAAGAACCTCCGGCTCTGGGCACATCTCTTTGACTCCACCATTCTCCCTGCATTAACATACACCTCAGAGACCTGGGCCCTACGAAAGCAGGATGAGAATGCTATTCGGGTCTCCCAGAGAGGAATCGAAAGAGCTATGCTTGGAATATCACGTCTCACTCAAGTGAGTGAAATAATCCGGAGTTCTGACCTCCGTCGCTGTTCCAGAATCAGGGACGCTGTCTCGTTTGCCAAGGCATCGAAAATCAGATGGGCTGGGCATGTAATGCGATTTGAAGACAACCACTGGACTAGAGCCGTTACCGACTGGATCCCAAGGGATGTCAAAAGATCACGTGGCCGCCCACCTACAAGATGGTCAGAGTTCCTTGTAAAGACCCTGAAAGAACGGTTTGAGGCTCTTCATATTCCTGAATCAACCAGATGCCATTGGGCTACATTGGCACGTGATAGGGTCCAATGGAGATGTTACTGGCGCCCGCTCCAGCAAATCGATGAATAATGGGATTCAAGTGATCAAGTGATCAAGTGATCAAGCCTAGATAGACATACATTCTTTCAGTATTGTATACCTTGTGGATAAAGTCACTGACAGGAAAACGTCTAAGAGCTCAATTTAGGGTTAGAAAGAGGTGAAATAAATGCATTTAACAGCATTCCCTGAAGCGCATATACTCCCCAAGGCCTTGCGCTGCTTGAGCCCACGCAGCCACATCTCCCCTCTTGACATGTGAACTTTCATGTTTTCATACCTAATGCTGGGATGTGGATACTGGGGCTCCCTCCACTCTTGGAGGACCCCACGTTCTCTCTTGGCCAAGTTGCTCTCTCTGTTCTCCCTCCTTCCCTTCCTAAAGACCCTCTAAATAAAATCTGTTTGCTTAAAAAAATAATGTTCCCTGACACCCTTTTTATGACTAATAGTAGTTGAAGACTTCAAATTTTTGCTAGAGGCAGGAATTCAACATTGTCTCTAAATTGATCTCAATGAACTTGAACTGTCTTTGCTTTATAGGATCAGTTTCAGGAAGTAGGGTCAGAGCTCTAAGGGTCAGAGCACATGCCTAATATGCAGAAACCCCAGGTTTAATCCCCAGCAACACATGTTACCTCGGGCACTACCAGAAGTAATCCCTAAGTGCTAGCTAATGTATATGCCCCAAAGAACATTGAAAATATAGAGCTAATTGCTATTCTGGTTAGATACTTTTGAGCAGTTTTTCATAAAAAGAAAGGAGATATTGATGAGACTTTGAATCCAATTAGATATATTTATTATGAACCATGCAGTCTAGGGTTACAGAACCAGAAATTAGCAGAAGAAATAGAGACTGGGAAAGTTACAGGAGAGAAATAAACAACACATTTCATCAGAAAATTAGAAGGAGGCAGATCATTAAAATCGATGAGCTGGTTGTGCACATACTTTGGTGGGTCATGGGCAAGGTTCATGCTGGTGTTTCTTAGTTGAAGGCAGGATCTCGGGGAGCAGGAGTTGAGGCTGAGTCTCTGCAGCCTGAGGACTGGCTCCATGTCACCCCATGGGGTGCTAATCAGAGAGGACTGGAAGAAGAGAGAGAGAAATAGCGAGAGCCTTACCAGCAAGACAGCAGCAGCAACAGCTGCCTAGAGGCTGAGCCCCCCCACCTAGCAGCAACATTGCTTCTGGCAGCAGCACTTCTGCTGGCAGCAGCCACAGCCCTTGCCACAGCCCTTCCCGCAACCACAGCCGCAGCCACCGCCACAGCTGCAGCAACAGGGTCTGCAGCAGTAGGTGCAGCGGCGGCAGCAGACCATGGGGGTGCTACAGCAGCCCCCACAGCAGCCGCAGCAGCAGGGGCAGCAGCCGGAGCAGCAGCCCACCGGTAGCATCTGCAGGTGGTGCAGCTGCCACAGCTGCCACAGCCACCACAGCCGCCACAGCCACCACAGCCGCCACAGCCGCCACAGCCACCACAGCCACCACAGCCACCACAGCTACGAGTGCAGCAGACATAGGTAGGACCTCTACAGCCACAGCACCCCATGGTGTCAGTAGAGAGGACTCAGGAGAGGTGAGAAAAGTTGGTTCAGGAGGTGAGGGAGGTTGATGTCCTTCTGCTGGGAGGGGCCCTTATATACTACCTCAGAGATCAGAGGAGGGAAGACACGAGACCATTTCCTTGTTGCTTTTGGCTACATTGTCCTAGGAGAACCTCGTCCATATTCATTCTTTTCCTTTTGTGGAATGTCAGCTGGATGTAGGAGATGACTTGTGTGTTTTCATAAGTCCAATGACCTGTCTGTGCCACTAAGGCACTGGGGACACGTGGACTGGGGGTGCTGTCCACAATCATGTGCTCCCCAGGAGCACAGCCCCGCGTGTCTGAATTGATGTCTGAGATCTCAGCAAGCCTACTTTTCAGGAGATACCTCCTGTGTCAGGCAGAGTGTGTTACCCAGGATGGAGAGAGGCAAGTGCTGTGGGGCTCAGACCCCTGGTGAAGAACTCAGATACCCACCAGAATCTGATTCCTGGAGATGGGTGCCTGACTCCCTTTCAAACCATCCAAAGCAGTGGTTCTGCTACGTCTTTCAGTACATATCATGTGTTCAGAGATCGTGTAGAAAGCACAAGTCAATTTTTGCAGTCATACTTCTATTTCCTGCATTTTTCTGATGACATCAAAGGCAACCATATATTCAGCAACAAAACCTATTTTTTTTATAAAGAAACAGTAGAAGAGAGAAAAGATTGGAGAGTGTGTTCATGGAAAACTGGGAGGTTTTAAAATGGCTAAACTCCGAAGTTTTTAAACTCTTAATTTTGAAGGCTTAGAACCATCTTAAATATCTAGAAGATTTCTGTGTTGGTTTTACAGGAAATAAAAATTTAATTCCTTTTTTTTTAAAAAAAGGCAAGCAATATTGGGTGTCTGTGTGCTAATTCTCTTTCTGTCCAACCTTATGACTTGTAAATCAGATTCTAAATATGCATGTTCTTTTTTTCCACCTGTGATCTAGATGTATCTCTGAAGAATACACTGACCGATTGTTAGACATGTATTAGATTAGAAGCCCTCTATTTCCTTGGTTCCAATACTGTTATGAATGGGTATTATTTGTAAAGGTGTTATGTTTTTACGATATAAACTAGGGGGATCTCAAAGCGCTGATCTAGATCCAATTCTATGACTATGTTAAGTCTAAAAATTTTCTCAAAACCAAGCACAGAACTTAAGAGTCAAGTAGACAAAAGCAGACTATAGCTATGTTATGGATGCTGTTTGTGTCTTGGTGCTGAATATAGAAAGCAAAGCTAAATGCTAAGCTAAGGAGCTAGTTCAAATAGTAAAGGGTAGCATGCATGAAATCTTGGGTTCAGTTCTAGCACAGCAAAAGAAAAGTTAAATAAGATAAAAATTTAAAAGCTGAAAGTTTGTTTGGGAACCGGAGGCGATAGTACAGCAGTAGGGCATTTGCCTCACATGTGGCCGACCTGGGTTTGATCCCTGACATCCCATATGGTCCCCAGAGCACCGCCAAGAGTTCAGAGCCAGGAATAACTGAATAACCACTGAGCTTCGCTGGCTGTGACCAAAAAATATTAAAAAAAACTGAAAGATTTTTAAACAGATCATAAAGATGACTGATGGTCATTTGGTATTACTAGTGAGATTGAACAGAATAGTCAATAGATAAAATTTCTAGGTTGTTGGTTATGTTAGTTGGGGTCTTCACTTTCCTTGACTGCTCTGTGAAAGGATCGCTCTCACAGACATGGTTATGTTTGATAGAAGCAAATAGGCCTTTGCACCATTAATATACATCTGGTTTAATCAACTGTGGATCAAAAGAAAGTGAAGCTAGGTTACCCAGACTCTGTCTTGAACTCTGAAGGTTTACGAATTCTAAAAGGGTGGATCTAAGACTTAAAAGACATTGCTTATGGACATGATAGTTGGACTGCTTATAAAAATGTGGTCAATTGAGTTTTAATAGACTGTTACTGTGATGTGTTCCTTTGCCTGTGTTGTGTTACAGGACACTACAGAATGTGGCAGAGCTGGACAAACAGCACAAACTTGTTAGAGCACACGGCAGAGGGATCCTCTGTTGGTATGGAAAGCAGAAAGCTCCAGGGCAGGTACAATCCTTTTCAAAAGCAATTTGGCTACAGAAGAGACAGCAGCCTATGTACATCAGAAAGCCTTGGTTCAGCAGGGAAAACCTCAGACCATAATTAAAACATATTTGCTTCACAAGACAGAGATAATTGTTTGAAATACAATGTTAAGACCCCAAACACACCCTCATCATTTAAAGAACCCTATGACTGTGCAGACAGATGTCTCTGAATCATGTAATGAACAGATCAGACTTTGGGGATATTGCTAATATGTTTTCCAGTAAAATGTCATCCATCCATGAAATGATATTTCCAGCCTAGTACTGAGCTTTGAATGTAGGCAAAGGGATATACATGATAACCTCTAAATGAATGTATTGCAATCTACAATGTGTAAGAGAAGGAAAAGAGGGAGAGAGAGTGTGAGAGAAAGAGAGAGAGAGAGAGAGAGAGAGAGAGAGAGAGAGAGAGAGAGAGAAGAGCCAAAGTGCCTACCATAGAGGCAGGCTGAGTAAGGAGGGAGGGAATCTGGGGACATTGGTGGTAGGAAATAGGCACTGGTGGAGGGATCGGTGCTGAAACACTGTGTGACCGAAACCCAAACATGACCATCTTTGTAGTTGTATATCTCACGGTGGTATAATAAAAAAATTGAAAATAAAATCGGAGACATGGAAAAAATGTTATCCATCCACAGTATTATTTGGCAAATGAACCAAGAATTTAATAGGCCAAATGTGCATAGCAGAATAAAATAGCTTCTCTCAATTGGTAAAATAGGAGGCCGAAGTGATAGTACAGTGGGTGGGTATTTGCCTTGCACACGGCTGACCCGGCTTTGATCCCCAGCATCCCATATGGTCCTTAAGCACCACCAGGAATAATTCATGAGTGAAGAGCCAGGGAGTAACTCCTGTGCATTGTTGAGTGTGACCCAAAAAACAAAAAAATAAAATATAAACAAACAAGTAAATAAATAAGTTAATTAAATAAATAAAAAGGCCCAGCAGGAGGTGTGAACCTGTAACCTGGAGGTTTCTTGAGTCCTTTGGACTGGAACTGCTAATGAATCTCCCTGGGGTGGAGGGGGGGGAGAATGATGCTGACAACATCCAAGATAAAGAGCCCGAAGTTGTGTGCGTATACACACAGGACTAATCCCTTTCTTCTACAGTATTGGGAATAGAAGCTCTGAGAAGGTGTAAAGTCAGTTTCTCATATTTACTGAGAACTTTATTAAATGATAACAAAGATAAAGATGTGATTATTTTCTTCTGTATGATACAAATAGAACATAAATGATGATTTAAAACTCTAATATGAACCTTTCTCAATTATAGGACATTCTGTTGAAGGCAAAAAATGAGAATTCATGGGAAAGAGGGATGAGTAGGCAGATGAGAGATTTTTTAGAGCAGCTCCTGCTTGGTCTGGTGCTATACTGATGATTTCGCATCATGATAGATAAGTTATGGAAATTCATGGAATGCAAGTGGTCAAAAAGTAAAATGTGAAACCTGGACTTGGGTGACAATGATGTGCCCATGTAGAACAGACACGCCAGTTGTAACATCCCTTACCCTGGTAAGGGGATGTGGCTGGTGGGAAAGACTATGGGTGTTGGCGGCTAGACCGTGTTGGTAATTTTTGTATTTTCAACTCAGATTTGATGCAAAGCCAAGAACCATTCCAAAATCTCAAGCTTCCTTTTAAATGATAGGCATGATTTAACCGTGGGAAAGTTGGGGAAGATTCCTCTAGGGGAAGAGCCGGAGGTGTCACTTGGAGGAAGAAACTCATTGGAAAACCAGAATCACACAGCCTTCAGACCAGGTGACCCCTCTCCAGGTATTGCTCTCATATTTTGAGTAAACAACAACAGAAAATTCTTAATGAAGAAAAAAATCTAAATCTTTGTCAACTGAGAGCTTCAGTCACATGGAAAAAGGTAAAAGCAAAGACTTTGCTTCGCCCCCTGGAGCAAGGCCACCCCCTTCTATGGTATCAGCAATAAAGATGGGTAGACAAAGGAATCCCTGAAACCAAGGGGAAATTCTTGGCTGCGTGTGGAAGCAGCCTGATCCTTGGAAAATAAGATCTACAAGCTCAGCCTGATCCTGAGCTTAGGAGTCTCAGGACAGGAACCTTTAAAGTTGTCCTTGAAAACTGCTTGAGTCAGGCTTGTGATACAGTACAGTCGGGAAGATGCTTGCCTTGCATGCAGACACCCTGGGTCCAATCACCAGCATCCCATATGGTTCCCTGAGTCCTCTTCTACATGTGATCCCTGAGCACAGCTTGGTATGGCCCAAAGCACAAACAAACCCAAACCCTGCTAGAATAAAATAAGACAAAAACACCTTAAAAATGTTTTTATTAGAAAGGTATCTTGAGGACAAAAGAAAAACAAACATTTCTATAGGATCAGGATGTTCATTGAGGAAATATACTCAGAGTCATGCACATTTCCCCAGGAAGCTCATGGAATCACAACAGGAAGTGGCCACATGCCCAGGGTTGGATTCGAAGAAGATATGTAAAGAGTCTCAGCAAAGGAGATCAGATAGACCTCCCTCACCTCCTGAAGCAACCTCCTCACCTCTCCTGAGTCCTCTCTACTGACACACACCATGGGGTGCTGTGGCTGTGGTGGTGGTAGCTGCGGCTGTGGCTGTGGTGGCTGTGGCGGCTGTGGCGGCTGTGGTGGCTGTGGCGGCTGTGGCGGCTGTGGCGGCTGTGGTGGCTGTGGCGGCTGTGGTGGCTGTGGCTGTGGTGGCTGTGGTGGCTGTGGTGGCTGTGGCTGTGGCGGCTGTGGCAGCTGCACCGCCTGCAGATGCTACCGGGTGGGCTGCTGCTCCGGCTGCTGCCCCTGCTGCTGCGGCTGCTGTGGGGGCTGCTGTAGCACCCCGTGGTCTGCTGCCGCCGCACCTGCTGCTGCCAACCGTGTTGCTGCAGCTGTGGCGGTGGCTGCGGCTGTGGCTGCGGGAAGGGCTGTGGCAAGGGCTGTGGCTGCTGCCAGCAGAAGTGTTGCTGCCAGAAGCAATGTTGCTGCTAGGCGCCAGGCTCTAGGCACTAGGCATGGGCTGCAGGGACTGTCCTGCTGGTAAGACTGGCTCTCTCTCTCTCTCTCTCTCTCTCTCAGGCTGTAGAGATGCAGCCTCCACTCCTGGTCTCTGAGATTCTGCCTTCAAGTGAGATACATCAGCAACAACATGCCAGTGTCCTGCCAAAGTATGTGCAAAACAGATTCATTGATTGTTAATGCTGTGCCTTCTTCTAATTTTCTGAAGAAATATGGTTAGTTTTTTTCCCCACATCTCCCTCCTATAACTTTGAATGTTTCTAACTCTCCTACCAATTTCTGGTTCTGTAAGCCAAAGCCAATGATTTTCTAATAAAATATATATTGGCATCAACATTTGTCAAAGTATTTTGTCTTTTTTTCTCTTTAATGTGAATGTCTGGAACGAATGTTGCTATCTAAACGTTACAGTGGAACACGATATTCCCCTGCAGGGTCATTTGTGCCTCGCATAGCTTTAGGGTCGGTAAAATCAATTGTCCTCTAATATTATCCAGAAGAGATTCTTTGAGCATTGAGTCACACACTCTTTTCATCCCTTTTTGTTTGCCAGATCAACTTTCTAACAAGCTTTTACATCAGAGACTTCATCTGCTGAAATTCTGCAGAAACGCAATGTGACTCTGTTTGGGTTTTGGTTTTGGTGGTTTTTTTCCATTAGCAGTTCAAAATCTATATGTATTCTCATAAAGAATGCCTATTCTGTCTCTAGTGCTAGTTAACTTTCTCTTTGGCAGATTCTGGTCACAAATGCCAGTGTGGCCATACTAAAATTCTTTCCTTTTTGGCTATACTCTGCACAGCCACCTCCAGGTGTTGTATGATTGATTACTCTACCAAAGAGGAACCAGGTGTAAGAGCTGTGCCCTTCCTTTTTAGGGTAACAGCATGTCAGCAACGGACACACATCAGAAATCTAACATGGTACATCTGCTCCTCACCTGCAGACATTTATTAGGACATACTGGGCATCCAGGAGGGAAGGCAGGTTCTAGCCCTGGACCACCATCTCAAAAGAGTTTCGCAACAAGCTGGAGGAACCCCACATCATATGAGGACAACCATTTTTAGCATCCGGACTCCACAGCCTGTCAGAACTCCACCCAATAGAAAAGCTGATCTCTGCTAGTTGCTTTGTCTGCAAATGGTTTATCAGTAAGTGAACGACCTGAGAGCCTACTACTGAGAGGATCCTACCCGCATGGCAGAACCTGGCAAGCTACCCATGTCGTATTTGATATACCAAAAACCAGTAACAATCATACACTTCATTCTCATGACCTGAATAAATGGTTTGAGGCTCTTCATGTTCCTGGGGTGAGCAGATGCCCTTGGGTCACACTAGCATGCAACAGGACATATGGAGGTGTTACTGGGGCCCGCTTGAGCAAATCGATGAACAACGCCAAGACAAGTGACACAAGTGATACTGGGACTGTTCTAGGAGCAAGAGATTTCAACAAACAACATAAAACTCAAATCTTCATGGAACTACTCTCCATGAAGAATCTGGATGATAACTATAAGAATACTGTCCAGCACGGTAGAGACTGAGAATCTGAATGTACAAAGAGGCCTTCATGAGGTCTTAGAAAAAAAATCAACTCAATCTCCAGTGAGCAGCAAACAGAAAACCAACTCATGATCCAACAGAACCAACCTGTGCAGTTAGGTTACCATTTACCAGTCTGGTGGCAAGAAATGAAGTCCGAGTCTCTAGCAGATTATATATGAAGTTCAAAGAGCTTCTCTGTAACTACTGGGTCCAACGGAGATGACTTTAGTTGTCACCACAACCTCTTTATTTTGTTCTCTGTCTTCCACTTCTGCAGTTCCCAGGGAGCTGAATTCATTTCTCCAACCAGTCAGAAGCTTGGTAGATACCCCTGCTTGTGGCTGGCTGCCCCAGTCAGCTCACTTCTGCCACCAGGACAGCTGGATCCTTTCCTTTTCCAGCATAAACCTTCCCCAGGGCTCTCACTATCCTTGAGTGCCAAACACAAGTGATGATGGTTGATCTTTCGCTGTGGGCGTTTTAGGCAAAAATAACCTGTGCTCATCTCTATCCTTGGGTTTCATTTATATCCACAAGATTCAGGCATTTTAGACTGAATTAAGTACAAGTCCTATACTTCAGATATAACCAAGAATAATCATGGCAACACTGTCAAAATATACAAAAACAAACCTTGATAAAGGGAATTCCCACCATCTAAAGAAAAAATGGACAATAAAATGTAATATGTATTCACAGAAGGAATGTATATTGATGTAATAAATCCATGTTTAAGACAAGCAAAGAAGTGATGAGAACAGGCCAGAGGGTCAGTTCTAGCTGGGTGTGGAGTGCAGGGGAAAGGTCTGGCGTAAGTGAGCTAGTAATTTCATTCTGTTTCCTTGCGCCTAAATAATAGTTAATAAAATGATTTAGTAGAAAGGAATAAGCTTAGAATACATTTGATGCAAAGTGAGGAGAGCCCTTTTTTTCTCTTGCCTCTGAAGTCCTATAAAAGCAAAGTTCTTTTTTTTTCACAAATCAAAATATTTATTTTGTTCCTTAGCACATGACAGTGTTAAAACACTCCTACAGCAATACTGCTCTCCGGGAGCTCACAACCTAAAACAGTCAACAGGAATCGGAGACCCAGTGATTAAGGCATCATATCCATGCGCAGACTTTGTATCTTCAGGTATTTTTTGAAAGCAGCAGCTGGAGAAGGCAGGATTAAAACCAAATGACCGGAAGTGTACCCCTTGACCCCACCCCTCCAACTCCCTTAAGGAACCCTTTGTGGCTAGAACCCAAGCCAGTGCCCATAGCCTATAAGGGAATTCTAGAAAATCTTCCAAAGAAGCCCACGAAGAAATCCAAATCATCCATCCTGGTGGATTCAAGGGACTATGTTCTTCTATTTCATGGGAAGCAGCACCCAGACCCAACTGTGTGTGGGAGACAATGTGAGGCACTCAGCCTTATGGAAGTTTCACAGGGATGAATGTTTGAAGAATGGTTAAGTCTTGGCCAAGCTCTACTTTGGTTGATCAAATGTCCTCCATGGCAGGTCCCCTACCCCACGACCAGGGAGATCGTGACAATCTAGATTCATGGGAAGAGAGCAGAAGGAAACAAAGAAATGGAGAGACAAGCTTTCACAGACATGAAGAGAAGGAAGAGAGAAAACTGAATCTAAAACAAAGTGAGGGATTAAATGCCCAGTGAATCAGAAAGGAAGGACAATGGGATCATAATCCCATAATCCCAGAGTATTTAAGGTCTAACTCTTTTCTCCTTCAAGAACCTCTTCCTTTGGCAGTCGATTTCAAGTCTTGGAAACTCAAAACCTTTCATTAAGGCGATCGTGAAAATCTGAAGGCTTATCCCACGCTGAATGGGTTTCAACCTAACACTCTTTTAACTGGCCACTATTTTTATTCCTTACTGTTAAGGTCCTGTTCCAGAAAGGATACTTTAGAGAAGTTCATGCAATGACTTCTAGAGGACCAGGGTCACTGATACTGATTTTATTATTCCTTGGCTTCTGAGACAGTAATAACAGTAATAACTCTTGTCGGTACCTGCCATTCGCTGTTATTGGTTAGGATCAGCCCTCGAGGGTTGGAATGAGAGAAAAATGCTGGTTCTTAGATTTTCACTTTTATCCAGTGGCTCACTACATTCCTCAGTCTCCACAATAGAACTGGCGCCCACAAACAACCAAGGCGAGAGGATTGCTGTGTCTCCTCTGCCCTGAGGCACACTTGGGAGTCTAGCACCAAGGGGGTGTGGGGGGGTTCCTAAAACCTGACAGAGGTAGTTTGGCCTGAGAAGGAGACACAACCCAAAAGAATAAAACTCCATGGGATTCGTGAGAGAGGTGGTCTTGGCCATTTGCGATTTAGTTAACCCCTGCAGAGTAGCAAAGTGGACCTTAGACAAGAAGGGTTCCCCTGTGTGGAGATGGATGTCAGGGTCTAAGGAAAAGTTGGTCATGAGCAGGCCACACCCTCCAGGGACAGGTGAGGTTTTGCTCTTCTGGTCAAAATAAATGATGACTGGCTGCCTTACACGGCCGATACAGATCAAAGGTCTCAACCTTCAAAGCACTCCCAAGAAACCACAGATCTTCAAAAATGCATGGAACAGTGATTTCACACATGCTGACAGTCATTCTGGCTACAGCCCTGGGTGTTGGGAGTGCACTTGGCCACATATACAGAGCTGGGCCTGTGTGTGTGTGTGTGTGTGTGTTAATAATAATGCATTTGCCAGCAGCTGTTGAGGAAGTTCAGTTTTTAAAGTGCAGACGGAACCACTGGCCATAAACATGCCAAACGCCCATGTCAGCACCTGGTGATACTCTCCTAGTCTTAAGCAGGGCCTCTTCTTGACTGTGACCAGGCCCTCTGGGAACCAGTTAGAAATGCCAACAGATCTGAGGTCCATTAACTTGTGTCTTGACAAACCCTCTAGGTGATGTTAGGTATGCACTCAAATTTGAAAACCTCCGATTTAATAGACACCTTAGAAACAAAGATGACAGAATAAAAGAATCAGCTCCCCAAACTCCTGTCTCAGTTAGCTGTGATACACCAAAGTACCAAGTCAAAGTAAAACGTCAATGATTTTATTTTAAAATGTTCGCTCAACTGATTGTCATTTTTTATCTCTAATCAAAAGCTTGTGTAGATCACAATTAATGAGGCAGTCCCCTCAACCACATACTTCCAAGCATCCCAGCCTGTCTGCACACAAGGGAAATTTCAGTTCAACAGACAGAGCAGCGGATTCCTCAACTCACTGGGTCATAAGACTCAAGGTGGTTCTTAAAAATAATCATATTCAGTTTGGGCTTTGGGTTTAACTGGGCAAGAATTTCCATCAGCTATGATCAATCCTGGTTGAAGTTAACTCAAGGGAAAAGAACCTCAACAGATACACACATTTATTAAAAAATAAAAATAAAAACAATAAAAAAGGAAGTAATTGATCTAGTCATCAAATAGAAAGTTACCTGGATTAGATAAGAATGTTTAACTTGGATCTAAAAAGGAAGAGAGAGGATATCTCATGGGTGGCTTCATCAAGAAAAATGGGGAACTCCAGCTCATTAGAAAACAGTAAGGGAGACGATCACTTTAGCTCAGAGACATAAGATAAACCTCTTCTGAACAGCTCTCCGTATGTGTATGTGTGTGTATAAGACAAAGGGCCAAAGGGGACATAGCAGAAGAGTTATGTCTTGGGTCCCGAACTGTTTCCCACTGCAATGGATAAGACCACACCATGGCGTTTGATGTTAATGACAATGTTCCGTGATATCCACGACTACTGCCTTCTTCCAGCTGAAGAGGAAGTAGCCGGTGCCGGCCCCCGCGGCCATGGCAATGCAGAGGTACCCACTGTAGGTCATGAAGATGAGCATGAGGAAATAGCTGACGACCACCTGGATGATGTGCAGCACCGTCTGCAGGAGGTGAGGGAAGCTCAGCATCTGCTGCCCAATGGTTTTGTGCGTCTCCATCAGGATGGTTCCATTGGGTCCTGGCACAGGCATGGAATTAAGCGGATGCTGACCTGAGACTTGCGCAGCAGCTGCTCTCGGGCTATCTTGAGTCCCTCATAGTACATCACGAGTAAAAACACTGCCATAAAAGCGCCAGCCATTTCTCCAGCTGTATTTATTATCAAGCCGGAAAACAGTATGTTCACATTCTTGTAGCTGAAGTAGAAGGTCATAGGCAACATCATCATGTCGTTCCCGCCATGGTGTGAGGATGAGGTGCTGGGGTGAAGGTGAGAAGGCGGCATGGTGCTGTTGTGGTCCATGGAGCTCATCCCCATATGGTGGGAATGATGATCCATTTTTCCAGCTGAGTCAACAGAAGATTCTGGGAAGGAAGATCGAGTGTGGCCATGAGAGCCTCCAGCTCAGAACCCGGAGCCATCACCGACACGAGACTCTTAGGAGCCCCCTAGACTTATCTAAAAGCAAAGTTCTTGAAATGTAACGTTCTGTAACAAAATAGAATCAATTTTGAAATATCAGTCAGTCTGGGCAAATGTTCCAAATGACAGTATTAAATTGGGTGGTCCAAGAAGGACAATGGAAGAGGGTATCATCTAAACACAAAATAGGGAATAAAGAGGAAGTCACTGCCTAGTTACTAAAAGAGGGAATCTGAAAGATGGAAGAGGGCAATGAGTAGATGGAACCTCCAGGGTCCTTTGAGTGAGGTCTCTGGGAAGAGGAATTTCATCAAGGTCACAGGGTATGGCATTACGTGGGTGTCACTATAGATTACTGCAAACTTCATCGTTGATGAAGACTGTTGCTGATATCTCGGGAGGCTTGGGATAGTCAGTTATAACAGTATTTCTCTAAACTGCACGTTGAGACTTGACTTTGGAAGGACTGAGATTGGAGTTGCAGCAGCTTGTGGAAACTCTCACATGAGCCTGAGCCATTAAGCAGGAGTACAGGAAATGAGCTGCTTGGATCTGGAAAGCTTAAATGGATTAGCTGGTAAATTCAGTACAGAGTGAGAGGCATTCAGGAGTTAGCAAGGTGGTGCCAATGACTTCTTTGCCAGTGCCAAGTAAGAATAATTTTCTATCAACGGAGATTAAGCAGCAAACATTCATTTATGGGAAATGTCATTTTTGTGAAGGGGGGCTGGTGGGAAGATCAGCCCAATATATATTTATTTATATTATAAATATATATTTATATATTATATACATTTAAAAATATATAAAATAAATACAAATCACTGTTCAGATTTAAACATGTGAAGCTTAAGTTATCAATTGTCTTTTCCCCTGTCGTTGTGTCCCTATAAAATCCTGGTGGAGCAGAAAAGTTTCCTGTGGAAGTTAAAACTATATCTGTCTTGCATGTGGAACTACAATTATGTATAATTAATAGTACAGTGGGGTAGGGCATTTGCCTTGCACACGGCTGATCTGGGTTCAATCCTTGCAATCACGTATGTTCCCCAGAGCACATCCAGGAGTAATTGCTGAGTGCAGAGGCAGGAGTAACTCCTGAATATTGCTGGGTATGACCTAAAAGCAAAAATAAATAAAAATATATAAAATAAATAAAAATCATAGGTTTCACCAATGAGTGTGGGGTGAGGTGTGAGGAAGTTTATTTAGCAAAAGAAAAAAAGAAAAATAAACACATATTTCCTGGTTGCTAACATCCGCAGCCTTCAGTTTGTTGTGTTTTCTTTCTATTAGTCATAAGATGAAAACTCATATGAACTGTCACCTCCATGTCTGTGCACAGAAAAAATGATGTGTTTTTCATTTATGCCATGACAATCATATTAATTAACCCCTTGGAAATTATCTAAGAGTAAATACCATGCTATTGTACACTGTGACTGTGCATATATTATGTGTGTATGTGTTTTGTGTACATATGTATATATTCTATGGACACAGAGTTCCTTTGAGATAAATGCAGTCTACACTTGTTTCAACCAAAAAGGAGAACTGTAAATACACTTCCCAAACTGTGGGTAGTAGATCCAAAGAGAATACCCAAACCATGTCTCTTTCACCTCGTATTATGATTTTACTTTCTGCCTATCCTATGCCTTCCCAATCTTTTAAATACCGGGGGGCAGATTCCTTATCATATTTGGGTACTTTCATGAGTTGCCATGGTAACTATACACTCATAATTTTGATGTGTTAAAGTGTACTCGAGCCATATTAAATGATAATGAATTAATGCCCTAGAGTTCTAGGTAAGATCTCCACCCAGCAGACTAATCCAGTCTCCAGCCCACAGATTAATCCAGTCTCCAGCCTGGCTTGTCAGAAACCCAGCCTACAAGGACCCACCCACGCAGAGACCCGCCCTTCAGATGGAGAGTATTTCAAGCTCAGGAATGCTTGAGCCTAAGACACAGGTACACCCAGAAGAGCAGAAACCAGCTTTCCCCGTTGCGCGGCGCTGTGCGTGCCACAATTTACCTACAAATTACAGTAAATATTCTCCCCATCCCTCTGAGAGAGCCCTACAAAGTAATAAGAATATAGTGCCTGCATGGCAGAGCCTGACAAGCTGTCCGATGCGTGTTCGATATGCCAAATCCAGTAACAGAAATGTTCATTTTCCTGACCCCAAAAGAGCCCTTAATATGGCAGCAGTAAGAAAGGCAAACAAGCAGTGCCTGATAAAATTTCATGGCCATCCTAGGCTGCCAAAACAAAGAAGGACTAAAATGACTGTCTGTACTTTCAATGCACGTACGCTGGCATCGGAAGCATATATTGAGGATCTGATGCTGCAAGCGCAAAAGATCAAGTACGACATCTTTGGTCTGACTGAGACGAGGAGGCGTCAGTTGCATCATGCTGTATTTGACACCGGAGAAGAATTGTTCCTTGGAACATGTGACGAAAAGAGGCATCGGTGGCGTTGGTGTCCTTGTCAATACGAACATGGCCGTAAACATTGATTCATTTGAATGCCTAACAAACCGAATAGGACGATTACACTTGAAGAGATGTGGCCCACTGCCAGCAATTTCTATCTTCATTGTCTACGCACCAACATCCACATACAAACAAGATGAAATTGAGAAATTCTACATGGAATTGGAGGAGTTCTATAAAAAAGATCACACCTTCTACAAGATCATAGTCGGTGATTTTAATGCCAAGATAGGACCAAGAAGATCAGCTGAAGAACTCCACATCGGGACCCATGGCCTAGAATGGAACAAACAGGGTGAGAGACTATCCTGAGTTCATCATGTCCACCAAGACCATTCATGGGAACTCACAGTTTCAGAAAGCTGAAGCGAAACGTTGGACATGGGAATCTCCTGGCGGACAGTTCCACAATGAAATTGACCACATCATCTTCAATTGACGGTTTTTTTCTGACCGATGTAGCTGTCTTCCCCAAATTCCAAACAGGATCGGACCACCATCTCCTTTGTGCAAAATTCTACTTCCCGCAATGGGGAGAAAAGGCTGCAAAGTTTAAGAAGAGAACTCCCAGAACGACCACCAACTGGGAACTCTTTGGCACCATTGCAGCAACATGGGAAGATACCATCATTGACTACATCGATGAAGAATACAACTGACTGGTTCAGCACCTCCATGATTGTGCGAAGAATGCCGAGAGAGAGAAAGACACAAAAGGATGCATGTCTTCTGAAACTCTAGAGCTCATTCGCCAACGTGGCAAGGCACAAGCCTCAGGAGACCAAATGCTAACATCCAAGCTTGCTAAACGGTGCAGAGAAGCAATAAAAGAAGATCTCAAAGACAGAAGAGCAGAAATACTGGAAGATGCAGCAGAATCCGAGAAAAGTATTCGCACTGCCCGCCTGTCCTTCGCCAACTATAAGACCAAGATGACTGCCCTCCGACGCCCTGATGGATCTATCACATCTTCCAGAAAGGCAATGGAGAAGATTATCCAGGACTTCTACTCCAATGTCTTTGATAGCCACATCCACCTGCCCACATACCAAATTCCACAGGATGGATATGTCATTCCCAACGTTCTCCCTTCTGAAATCCGACATGCCATCTCGTCGGTAAAGAAGGGAACAGCACCAGGCCCAGACAAAGTCAGACCCGAACACCTGAAGAATCTGCCATCGGTACTCATCAATACACTAGCTCGGCTCTTCACACGCTACCTGTCCGAATGCAAGGTGCCCTCCCAATGGAAAACCAGCAGGCCAGTTCTACTGTTCAAGAAGGGAGACATTCACGACATTGGCAACTATCGCCCCATCTGCCTGTTGTCTGTCATCTACAAGCTGTTTACACGAGTCATCCTGAACAGGATTAGCAGAACACTAGATGAAGGACAGCCAAGCGAGCAAGCTGGCTTCCAGAAAGGATTCAGCACAATCGACCATATCCACACAGTAACCAAGCTCATTGAGTTTTGTAGGGAGTACAGGATGCCACTCTGTCTCACGTTCTTTGATTTACAGAAAGCCTTTGATTCTGTGGAGACTGAAGCAGTCATCGAAGCCCTAGCCAAATAGGGTGTTCAAACCCAATACATCAAGATCCTTCGTGAGCTGTATTCCGGATTCACCACCAGGATCTCACCATTCTACATTGATGTCAAAAGAGGGGTTCGACAGGGTGATACCATTTCACCAAAACTCTTCAGCGCCACCCTCAAGAACATCATGCAACAATTAGAATGGGAAGGAATGGGAGTGAAGATAGATGGTCGGCAACTACACCACCTCCGCTTCGCTGATGACATTGTTCTAATAACACCAAACATTAGCCAAGCGGCACAAATGCTGGCTGACTTCGACCGAGAATGTGGAAAGATAGGTCTACAGCTGAATCTAAATAAAACCATGTTTATGAAGAATGAACTAGTTCCAGAAGCCCCATTCACTCTCAATGGAACAAACATCTCTGAATGCAGCAGTTATGTGTACCTAGGTCTAGAAATCAACATGATGGATGACCTAAAACCTGAGCTGCGCAGGAGGAAGAGAGCGGCATGGAATGCCTTCAAAGCCATCGAAGAAATAGCTAAAAAGGACAAAGAACCTCCGGCTCCGGGCACATCTCTTTGACTCCACTCTTCTCCCTGCATTAACATACGCCTCAAAGACCTGGGCCTACAAAAGTAGGATGAGAATGCTGTTTTGGTCTCCCAGAGAGGAATCAAAAGAGCTATGCTTGGAATATCACCCCTCACTCAAGTGAGAGAAGGAATCCAGAGTTCTGACCTCCGTCGCTATTCCAGAATCAGGGACGCTGTCTCGTTTGCCAAGGCATTGAAAATCAGATGGGCTGGACATGTAATGCGATTTGGAGACAACCGCTGGACTAGAGCCATTACTGACTGGATCCCACGGGATGTCAAAAGATCACATGGCCGCCCACCTACAAGATGGTCAGACTTCCTTGTAAAGACCCTGAAGGAACGGTTTGAGGCTCTTCATATTCCTGAATCAACCAGATGTCATTGGGCTACATTGGCACGTGATAGGGTCCAATGGAAATGTTACTGGCGACCTCTGGAGCAAATCGATGAGTAACTGGATTCAAGTGATCAAGTGATCAAGAGTTCTCTCAGCAGCAACCTAGGACTGACCAGTGCTTCCTTCCCCTAGTGGTAACAAAGGGGAAGGACCTCCCTGCGGGGGCATCATAAAACTGCAGTGGAGAGTTTCCCCGCCACAAATCAGCGCTGATGCATGACTTGGTGCCTTCCCGCCAGGCAATCAGTGACCATTGCTTAGTCTTTTCCACACTCTCAGGAGTGTACACAGACCATTATCTTTCTACCTCCTTACCAATGAATGATGTTCCTTAAGATAAAAGAATTTTTCAAAATTCTGCTATATCAAGGTAAATGCAAAATAAAATATTACTTTCACTATCACTATCTTCCCGTTTATCATCTATTTGCTAGAGCGGGCACCAGTAATATCTCCATATGTCGTGTCTCATGCTAGTAGAACCCAAAGGCATCCACTTGCTTCCCGGAACATAAAGGGCCTCAAACCATTATATTACATCATGAGAATGACCCTAATATAAATGTTACTGGTATTTGGCATATCAAATACGACCACGAGCAGCTTGCCAGGCGGGTGGCATACTCTTGTAGTCACCTCTGAATAAAGCATTTATTGATGAACTGCACAGCCGCTAGTGGCCGTGCAAGCCGTGCTGTGATAGTCTGGTCTGCTGGGTGGAGTTGTGACGATAGGGAAGTCGGATGTGTAAGATGGCGGCCCCCATGGAGGGGGTGGGCGTCTGGCTTGTTGTGAGGCTCTGGTGGTGTGGCATGCCACGGCTAGAACCAGCCATGCCTCCCAGGCGCCTCATGAGGAGCTGAGCACAGGGATAGCAAGGGAGCAGCTCTGCCCCATGTCTGAGAGTCTCTGGTTCAGAATACCTGGGCCGGAATTGAAAAAAAAAACTGCTGCAGGGTGGGTGTGGATGATCTGGGCTGTGATAGTCTGGTCTGCTGGGTGGAGTTGTGAGAGTCTCTAAAATATTAGTTTGGAGATATTAATTATTCTCTTGTGTCGGGTGATGCCACACTCTAGTTAGCATTAGATCTTTGCTGCTTAAACTTTTTATATATCTTTAGGTCAGAGCTTTATGCTAAAGAGATCTCTCTTTTGTAAAACCAAAAGGAACATGGGAGTAGGTACTGATGAGATAATTTGATTCTAATAATTCCTGTAATCTCATCGTCATAATTTCTACTCTGAGTTCATCCAACACAATCTAGATTGGAGACATTTCCTCATATAATCCCCATGGGCCCACTTCATGGGACTGGAGGGGCACATGGGGATTATATGAGGAAATCCATGTGATTAATACCACATGGAGTCCACCCTGATTACCTTGGGACCATCTTTAGAAAATTAGCTCCACAAAGATCAAAGGTAAGGTTATGCTATTTTGACCCAAGGAAAGCCTGTAAGACCTTTCAGCAAACAGAGAGCAGAACACTTAGAAATGATCCTGGAGGGGCAGAGTAGAACCAACAAAGCATCTTGTGGGGATAGAGATAGCCATTAGCATGGATGACAGAGTTTGAATTATGATGTGATTCCCCCCTGAAAATACATCCTTAGGTATTAAAGCTCCGGTGTAATTCTTTTACCTGCTCTCTCTCTATGGTGTTTGCATAAGAGATTATCTGGGAGGAAGTGACCAGGCCTGTCATTTGCATCTTTTAAGCCTGAGCCAGTGGTGTGGCCCAATGGAATCTGCACCTAAAAGCTGGTTTTGTTTGGTGATGCTGCCCTGCCCAGGAGGAAAGTCTGAGGCTTTTTGGTCTTGTCTTGGCAGGAGGAAAGAGAAAAGGAGCTTGCTTGGTCAAGAGGCACACACGCATGTGTGTGGGAGACATCTTGGTCAGAGCACATGGTCAGGACATCTGATGAGCAGCTCTGGGCTTAGGGGAGTTGGTAGCCCTGGGTTGTGGTAGTAGAGTATGTTTAACTGCTAGTGAGAAATAAAGAGCCTTTTGGATTATTTTGGGTTGAACTCATGGAGTTTGTTCATTGGTCGTCGGCCCCTGAGCATAACCAGGGAACTTGAACCCTAATGTTGTTGGAGTCCCACGCGGCACCCCTACACACTTGCTTTATAATAGCTAATGAATAAGAATAGTGTGAGCTTGGCACTGGTTGTCGCTCAAGAGGAGGAGCATAAACCCTACTATGAGCTTGATCCTGGCATTGAAAGAACCCCTAAGCACCACCTATCTAGGTCATGTATATCAATAAACATGTGATGCTAATTTTAAATACAGGTGGATTGCTTCAGATGCGCAATTTGAAATGATAATTTCTTATTTACCATCAGTTTGATTATGTTCTTTGCCAATTGACTTAAATGTGCATATGCAAGAACATCAAGCATATATTTGTATATGCATGTATTTCTCCCTTCCTGCAAGATGAAGCAGATCCCCAAGGCGCTCAAATGTCCTCTTTCAAACTTCACTCATATTTTTCTCCAAATTATATTCAACCGTCAGGATATCCCTCCCTTTTATTGTACTTTTAATACATTTGATGGTATAATGATGATGAGTTATATCTTCATGGTTATTTCTTATTGAGAGCAAATAAGGCTATCTTGTTGAGCAATGTTTTAAATGAAAGAGTAGCTAAGGGCATTATTCTAAGACATCTAAATTTTAACTTTCAATAGAGCTTCCAGATATTTATATTGATAACATATATTCATATAATTATGAACAATCTAAAATTATATTGATGACATATGTTCATATAATTATACAATCTTTCCACTTACTGGAAAGATTTACCACAGAGTTTGACACTTTATATAAGTTAAATAACAGTATCTTTCCTCAAGGAGAGAGAACTTCCCTCAAGATTATTTAAGTGACTCACATGGTGAAATAACTGGAAGTTACAGAGCCCAAAGAATTAGCTTGAGTTCCTTCCTTCCTTCCTTCCTTCCTTCCTTCCTTCCTTCCTTCCTTCCTTCTTTCCTTCCTTCCTTCCTTCCTTCCTTCCTTCCTTCCTTCCTTCCTTCCTTCCTTCCTTCCTTCCTTCCTTCCTTTCCTTCCTTCCTTCCTTCCTTCCTTCCTTCCTTCCTTCCTTCCTTCCTTCCTTCCTTCCTTCCTTCCTTCCTTCCTTCCTTCCTTCCTTCCTTCCTTCCTTCCTTCCTCTTCCTTCCTTCTCTTCTCTTCCTTCCTTCTTCTTTCTCTCCTCCTTCCTTCCCCCTCCCTCCTTCCTTCCTTCCTTCCTTCCTTCTTTTCTCTTCCTTCCTTCCTTCCTTCCTTCCTTCCTTCCTTCCTTCCTTCCTTCCTTCCTTCCTTCCTTCTCTTCCTTCCTTCCTTCCTTCCTTCCTTCCTTCCTTCCTTCCTTCCTTCCTCCCCCCCTCCCTCCCTCCCTCCCTCCCTCCCTCCCTTCCTTCCTTCCTTCCTTCCTTCCTTCCTTCCTTCCTTCCTTCCTTCCTTCCTTCCTTCCTTCCTTCCTTCCTCCTTCCTTCTTTCTTTCCTTCCTTTCTTTCTTTTTTTTCCCACCTAGGAAATTCCTAATTTCCTTTCAGAGTAGGGTGACAGTGTTCTTTTTACTCTGGTGGTTTCTTAAGAAATTTTATCATAAACATTATGCAAGGGCGTACATTTGGGAAGGGAACCTGCTCTGACCCCATCTGTTCACATACCAATTTCCCACCTAGGAAATTCCTTCTTTCCTTTTCTTTCTTTCTTTCCCACCTAGGAAATTCCTAATTTCCTTTCAGAGTAGGGTGACAGTGTTCTTTTTACTCTGGTGGTTTCCTAAGTAATTTTATCTTAAACATTATACAAGGGCGTACATTTGGGAAGGGAACCTGCTCTGACCCCATCTGTTCACATACCAATTATAAGAAGTATTAAACTAAGAACTCATTCTACAAGTTTCTCTTGTTGAGGCCCAGTTTCGAGAACTAACATCACATGGTTATCCACGGGTTCTGCAGCAAGACATCCAGAAATCTGAGGGCTTAAGAAATCATTCCTAGGGTGACCTGTCTTTCCAGAGCCAAGTCCATCACTTTTGCCTCCTTCCAGGGAAGGAGGTGATATTCAGCCCTGATGGTCCCATCATCATGGTCTCCAAATGATGCAAATTTTGCTCTAGCTTCTAGATTCCTCTGGGTGAAAGGGAGAGAATTAAATCGACACCAGGAGATTTGCAAGCAAAAGGACACGCTTTACTTTAGCATAACAGCTAGATTCTGATGTGGAGTAATGGAGTCCGTGATCACGGCATTCCAGTGATATGGTTTAGCTTTCCTTTCTGAAAAGGAAATATAGCAGAGTGTACAGCTATGCATAAATCAGTTCTTGAAACCCGCTTCTTAGGTCCTGATATATTTCATCTCAATTTTCTGGTTTTAGGAAAATAGATTAGACAAAACTTCTTTAACATCTTCTGTCACAATTCCTTAAAAATCAATATCATCTGACTGCCTCTTTGGCCCTTTCTGGGGAGACAGTTTTCAGCACAAAAAGTTCTTTCTATGCTGCTTTTGAGAAAGGAAGATTCGACGATAGAACAGCAGGTCAGACTCCCAGTTGGCACACAGCTGACTCAGGCTTGAGTCACAGCACCACACAGGGTGTCCGAAGCCCTCCCAGGAGTGAGCCCAGAGCCAGGAGTAACACCTGAGCACCTCAGATGTGAACCCTCCAATTTTGAAAAATCTTCAAAACAAATTAATGAGGATATTTTTGTCTTGTAGGAACCATCAGTATTCAGGTATCACGACAGAACTTTCCCTTCTCTTGGTTCCTGAACACAAAACTGCTGTCCACGTGCTGCCATCTTGTCTGAGCACTTGCAGTTGGCAGGCAGGAGAGCCCAGAAGTCAAAGAGGCCCCTCCTTGCCTCGGCAGCCAGGCACCGAGCCTCGCGCTTGGGGGACGCCTCTCCAAACAGTTCCAAGGAATGAACAGTTTCATGTAAGTTTCCTTCCTAGCTCAGGGCCCATTTTTGGCCCAGGGATATTAGATCGTTTACATTACAATTTGAGATGATTTTTCATGACTTGTGTGTGAATCCAGGGCTGATGCATAGTATCTGACTAGGTATAGATCAGATCCCACCATAAGGCACTGTTGGCTCAGCATGGCTGAAGGACCAAGGGTAGAGATTCTGCTGACACATGGTGGTCCTTGTCTTTCTTTCTTTTTTCTTTCTTTCTTTCTTTCTTTCTTTCTTTCTTTTCTTTCTTTCTTTCTTTCTTTCTTTCTTTCTTTTCTTTCTTTCTTTCTTTCTTTCTTTCTTTCTTTCTTTCTTTCTTTCTTTCTTTCTTTTCTTTCTTCCTTCCTTCCTTCCTCTCTTCTTCTTCTTCTTTCTATCTTTTTCTATCTATCTATCTATCTTTCTATCTTTCTATCTATCTATCTATCTATCTTCTTTCTTCTTCTTCTATCTATCTATCCATCCATCCATCCATCCATCCATATCCATTCATCCATCCATCCATCCATCCATCCATCCATCCATCCATCTCCATCTATCTATCTATCTATCTATTTCCATCCAGTCATTCATTCATTCATTTTTTTTTCCGCATTTATTCATTTATTTATTGATATTTATTGATATTTATTATTGAATCACCATGAGATACACAAGTACAAAGCGGTTGATGATCGGGTTTCAGCCACACAATGTTCCAACACATTTTCCACCAACAAGGTCCAGGTACCTCTCTCTCTCTCTCTCTCTCTCTCTCTCTCTCTCTCTCTCTCTCTTTCTCTCTCTCTCTCTCTCTCCCTCTCTCCCCCTCTCTCTCTTCCCCATCTATCTCTGTCTCTGTCTCTGTCTCTGTTTCTCTCGGTCTCTCATTTTGAGCATTGTGGTTTGCAATGCTCAGACACTGAAAGGTTATCGCTTATATCCCTTTCTGCTCATTCAGTTTTAGGGAGAAATACTGGAGTTATAGGAAAGGACATGCTTAACCCAGCAGGGGGTTGACACACTGCAACCATTGCCTTCCGTCCGCCTGTCACTACTCGCCTGAAGCTGTTCCATCAAGGTGCAAAACTGCCCAGAGACCAGCAAATCCCTCCTCAGGGCGAGGTTCCACCGAGCTGGTTAGCATATGCAAAGCAGAGGGCGGGGCCTCGGCCGCCGCCCCGCCCCCTCCTGGGTCCCTTCCCGGCGGGAGAGCCCGGGTGCCGTCTCGGGCGGCGCAGCGCGGCGGGGCAGCCTTCAGGGGCCACTGAGCACCCCATTCAGAGGTGAGCAGAGCTGCGGGCGGTGAGTTACTGAGGAGTTAGCGCCCTTCTGGGGTTCAGCCCCTTCACGCACACTCGGGAGCGCCGAAGGCTCCGGAGCAGCCTGTATTTCAGCGGGAGCCGCGGCCGGGGCTGCCGAGCGCGTCTTCACGCTGCGGCTCCCCCGGTCCCTGCGAGGCTCCGTGCTCAGGCTGCACCTCTCCCGGGTCCTGCAGGCTCCGTGCTCAGGCTGCGGCTCCCCCGGGTCCTGCAGGCTCCGTGCTCAGGCTGCGGCTCTCCCGGGTCCTGCAGGCTCCGTGCTCAGGCTGCGGCTCCCCCGGGTCCCTGCAGGCTCCGTGCTCAGGCTGCGGCTCCCCCCGGCCCTGCAGGCTCCGTGCTCAGGCTGTGCCTCCCCGGGTCCTGCAGGCTCCGTGCTCAGGCTGCGGCTCCCCCGGGTCCTGCAGGCTCCGTGCTCAGGCTGCACCTCCCCCGGGTCCCTGCAGGCTCCGTGCTCAGGCTGCGGCTCCCCCTGGTCCCTGCAGGCTCCGTGCTCAGGCTGTGGCTCCTCCGGGTCCTGCAGGCTCCGTGCTCAGGCTGCACCTCTCCCGGTCCTGCAGGCTCCGTGCTCAGGCTGTGGCTCTTCCCGGGTCCCTGCAGGCTCCGTGCTCACGCTGCGGCTCCCCCGGGTCCCCTGCAGGCTCCATGCTCAGGCTGCGGACTCTCCCGGGTCCTGCAGGCTCCGTGCTCAGGCTGCGGCTCTCCCGGGTCCCTGCAGGCTCCGTGCTCAGGCTGTGACTTTCCCGGGTCCCTGCAGGCTCCGTGCTCAGGCTGCGGCTCCCCGGGTCCCCTGCAGGCTCCGTGCTCAGGCTGTGACTTCCCGGGTCCCTGCAGGCTCCGTGCTCAGGCTGCGGCTCTCCCGGGTCCTGCAGGCTCCGTGCTCAGGCTGCGGCTCCCCCGGGTCCCTGCAGGCTCCGTGCTCAGGCTGTGGCTCCCCGGGTCCCTGCAGGCTCCGTGCTCAGGCTGCGGCTCTCCCGGGTCCCCTGCAGGCTCCGTGCTCAGGCTGCGGCTCCCCCGGGTCCCTGCAGGCTCCGTGCTCACGCTGCGGCTCCCCCGTGTCCCTGCAGGCTCCGTGCTCAGGCTGCGGCTCCCCCGGGTCCCTGCAGGCTCCGTGCTCAGGCTGCACCCTCTCCCGGGTCCCTGCAGGCTCCGTGCTCAGGCTGCGGCTCCCCGGGTCCCTGCAGGCTCCGTGCTCACGCTGCACCTCTCCCCGGGTCCCCCTGCAGGCTCCGTGCTCACGCTGCACCTCTCCCGGGTCCCCCTGCGCGTCCCCTGATTCTCCCTTTCAGACGTTTGCACACGCAGCTCCCCGAGACCGAGCGCGGTGGTGCAGACAGGTCCGCATCGCACGTGGTTCTGCACCCCGAAGCTCACGCGTTTTCGCGGAAGAGAAAGCGGAGCTCCGAAAAGCAAATGCGGTCCAAGGCGCCAAGGGGCTGGGGAGGAAGACTAGGCGGCCTCTGAGGGTAAGACTCTGTTGAAGACTGCTGTGAGTGAAATGGAGGGACAGGCAGCCCTGCCTTCCAGCGCGGGCCACTTACCTGTAACCTCAGCGTCACGCTTACAGCAGTTACACTCACAGGAGTAAGTGTGCAGAAGGCTTGGTTATGCAGAGAATGGCGGGAATCTTTCTGGAAGAGCTGGTTTTCCCCCCACAAAAACGCGCGCTGGGCTGTTTGCTCTTACCAGGCTCAAAGCAAGTTGGTGCCTCTTTAAACAAACTTTGTTTTTCCTCTTAAGATCTACTTATTTTAACTAGAACTAGACATTAACTCACTTCTAAGTAATGGTATCTTCAGACTTTCTTAGCCCTCGCTGAAACTAAGTTCTTATTATTCATTAGTTATTTGTTGTGGACCAACAAAGGTCACAGGTTTGGAGTAGAAAGGGGGTTACTGCGTGAGTGTTGAAAAGTGATTCATTTGATCCGCGGCTGCTTTGCAGTCCGGTGAAATGACGCTGTGTGGCTGTGTTTGTTAGACGTCTTCATTCTAGGGTTGCTTAGGGCCTGTGCTTGTGGGAGGCAAAGGGTGGGAGTCTTATCTTCGCTGAGATCTCCCAAGGAGAGGAAACAGTTTCTGACACCTCGTCAGGTGGCTGTGATCATCCATATATGTTTTTTTAACTTTCGTTTTGGTCTTATTAAAAAGTTGATTTTCATAATCAATTTTTATTATAGTCTAATATAATTGCAATCAGTAACAAATTACAATCGATCAATATTACAGCGTAGGTAACATGGTTACAACAGTGTTAGTGGGTACGGATGTACAGTCACTACACCTCTCCACGGAAATGCCCAATAGCCTCCACCTGTCTCCCCATGTTACTCTTAGTCCTTTCATCCCCTGTTCCACCTCCTGCTCTCCCTCCTCTTTGTAATCTGAACTTTATAATGTCTTCCACATTGTTTTATTTATTTATTTATTTATTTATTTATTTATTTATTTATTTATTTATTTATTGCTTTTTGGGTCACACCAGGCGATGCTCAGGGGTGACTCCTGGCTCTTCGCTCAGGAATTACTCCTGGTGGTGCTCAGGGACCATACAGGATGGAACCCAGGTTGGCCGCGTGCAAGGCAAAGGCCCTACCCGCTGTGCTATTGCTCCGACCCCTGATCATCCACATTTTAAAGGAGACTTGGCATAAACAGGCTGCATAAACCTGAGCTTTAAACTCTGTCATTCTCCTTCCACACACTTGAGCCTGGGGAGAGGGACCGACAAAACCATTCTCAGTTCAGAAGATACACAGTGACATGTCAAAACATCAGAACTGAGTAACCTACAGCCCCTGGGTTCAGAAGAAAAACTGAAAGAGTGCTGAGCGGATCAGAGGTGGAGTGACTAGTAACCAATATTACGAGGTGATTAATTTTCAGAAAAGATGAAGCTGTAATGCATACATAAAAACCAAATACAACTTTTAAGTCATCACTGACTGAGCAAACTTGCAAGATTATTATAATCAAATAGAAGGAGAACCTGAGGGAGCCGGGTGATAGCACAGCAGGTAGGGTATTAGCCTTGCATGCGGCCCACCTGGAGTTCCACCGGCATATGGCACCCGAGCACCGAAGCACCGCAGGAGTAATCCCTGAGCGAAGAGCCAGGAATAACCCCTGGTGTGACCCAAAAAAAAAAAAAAAGGAAAACCTGACGCATAGGTCTCTTGTCTTCCCTTTGTTTACTGATTTGCTCGAGGGGGCGCCAGTAACATCTCTATTCGTTGGGAATGAGGCCCATTATTGTTCCGTTTAAAAAATCACAGTTGCTCTCCTCCATGCTCCCTCATCTCAGCTGCCACCGTCCTGCGGCTTAGCACTGACCGGCAGTAATGCCACCGCAGTCGCTGTAGCTGTGTAGGGGAGTCCCTCGCCTGGAGGTGGTCAGTGCCTGCTCTGAAACCAGGCAGGACCCTCCCTGAGCTGTCAGCTCGGCCACTGCTGCTTGTTCCCCAAAGGAGGAGTCCGGGAGAGAGCATGAAGGTTTCCCAGTGAACTTCTTCAGTGGGGCCCCACAAGGGGTCTCTGCACTCAGCTCTGGTCTTGACACGCTGTGGCGGGCTCCAGGTTCCCCGCACCACTCCCAAGCCTTGTTGATCTTGTCATCATCATTCCAGCCTGCAGGGAGTCACGTGCTGGCCCTGTGTGCTTGCTGCCCTAGTTATAATACAGGCTGGGGCTCACAATTGCAGTGCTGGGGCTCACAGTGAGGGGTGTGGGGTGCCTCCCCAAAATAATCAGGAATATTCAAATGGGGGCAAAACTGATTTTCCTTGGGATGAGGAGAAGAGGATTATCTTTCCTTCTGATAGAATTTATTTCCTGCCTATACAGAAGAATTTTTCCCCCTCACTCTGTTACCCACATTTGCAGTTTTAAAATAGCCTTCAGTGTATAACATCCCTGAGACAGGCATTGTCCTTTTTCCCATCTGCACCCCGTGCTTTGACGCAGTTACTGCAGTTCAGAAGCTAGATGTAGTTAACTGACTTTCTTTCAAAGTTGTCCATGAGTTGTTGTAGGTGTTTTTGAAGGGTCCTCCCAAGTGCTTTAGAAACCCTGGAATCACTCCTGGAAATATTGGCTATTGAAAGAGAATATTCAGTGGATACTGGGCAGCAATGCAAAGCTTTTCATACCCAGCAAGACTGGGACTGTGGGGGAGAGTCGTCAGGGCCATACCCAGTGGTGTTTGGGATCAGACTGTGCTGGGTGTTGAACTCAAGACCTTGTGCATGCCAGGCATGTTTGCTGGCTCCTGAACTGGCCCTACTTTTTGTGGTTTTGATAGGTTCCGCTTGCCATCCTTGAAACTAGAAGGGTCAAGTTTATATATAGCCCATAGCCAGATATACAGAGAATAAGGAATCTGGGCATTTTCTGCAAGCAAAAAGAATGATGAGTTAGACCCTAAGACTGTAGTTTAAGCTTCATTTGTAACCATGCTTGCAGTCGTTGACCTAAAGCAAAACTGTTCTAACCTGCATAGTTAATAAATATGTGGACCTAATTCAAGTGGAAGTCAAATAGGTTATTAAATTTTCACAGTCTCCTGGTTTGTTTCTTTTGGGGTACAGCAGTAGTGGATGATCAAAGGATCAGCCCACCAGCCTTGCTCAATGGTTTTTATGGTTGTCTGAATTCTCAGTTTCAGCTAAGGTGCATTAGCTGCCCATTTCAGCAATACTGTTACAGGGAAATGCTTTTGCTGTGTTCCTCCCTAATAATATCTGTTGCAGAAAGTTCTGAATCTGGATATTGATTTATTTTGTTTTAACTTCTATTTTGGTTTGGTTTTGAGGGGTACACCCAGTAGTACTCGGGGCTTACACCCTAGCTCTGTGTTCAGGGATCACCCCTGATGGGGCTTGAGGAACCATATGTGGTCGGGGGCATTGGAGTGGATTGAACGTGGGCCGGCTTCCTTCAAGGCAAGTGCCCTACGAAGCTGTACCATCTCTTCAGCCCATGGCTGTCCATGTCTCCCAAGAGGGCAGCTCTGTGAGGGTGGCTACAGAGAGTAATGCTCGAGAAGGGTAAGTCCTGCTGTGCTTGACCTTGACAGCTCAGTTCTGAAGGAGAAGGACTCCAGATTCCACCGCTGGAAGGGATCTGTGGCTGGGATTCGAGGCTGCTGATAGCAGGAAGGAGCAGAAGCTGGATCTGAAGGCAGGAAGCTGGACTTGGCTCTAGAAAGAAGAAAACTGGAGGGACACAGGCAACTCTGCTGCATGATCTTGAAGAATGTGTATGTGGCTGATG
>JAJIBD010027385.1:0-39795 GCA_021461705.1 Cryptotis parvus
TCTGGGCTCCTCCGAGGCTCCATCGGGATGGTGGACTCGGGCCGGAAGTTGCTCTCGTGGTCCATGGAGTGCAGGGGGGTTCAACGGGAAAGCGGGTTTCTCCCTCTGCCGGGTGTACCTGTGTCTTAGGCTCAAGCATTCCTGGGTTTGAAATACTCTCCTCTGAAGGGCGGGTCTCTGCAGGGCGGGTCCTTGTAGGCTGGGTTTCTGACAAGCTGGGCTGGAGACTGGATTAATCTGTGGGCTGGAGACTGGATTAATATGCTGTGGGGAGATCTTACCAGCTGCAGAGTGTGGATTGTGACACAGATCGCTGCCAGCAAGGTGTGGGGGTTTCTCTGGGCTCCTCCGAGGCTCCATCGGGATGGTGGACTCGGGTCGGAAGTTGCCCTCGTGGTCCATGGAGTGCAGGGGGTTCCAACGGGGAAAGCGGGTTTCTCCACTGCCGGGTGTACCTGTAACAGTAACAAAAATGTTTATTTTCCTGACCCCGAAAGAGCCCTTTTAATACGGCAGCAGTAAGAAAGGCGAACAAGCAGTGCCTGATAAAATTTCAAGGCTGTCCTAGGCTGCCAAAACGAAGAAGGACTAAAATGACTGTCTGTACTTTCAATGCACGCACACTGGCAACGGAAGCATATATTGAGGATCTGATGCTGCAAGCAAGAAAGATCAAGTACGACATCATTGGTCTGACTGAGACGAGGAGGCGCCAGTCGCATCATGCTGTATTTGACAACGGAGAAGAATTGTTCCTTGGAACATGTGATGAAAGAGGTGTCGGTGGCGTTGGTGTCCTTGTCAACACGAACATGGCTGTCAACATTGATTCATTTGAATGCCTAACAAACCGAATAGGACGATTACACTTGAGGAGATGTGGCCCACTGCCAGCAATTTCTATCTTCATTGTCTATGCACCAACATCCACATACAAAGAAGATGAAATTGAGAAATTCTACATGGAATTGGAGGAGTTCTATAAAAAGATCACACCTTCTACAAGATCATAGTCGGTGATTTTAATGCCAAGATAGGACCGAGAAGATCGGGTTGAAGAACTCCACATCGGGACCCATGGCCTAGAATGGAACGAACAAGGTGAGAGACTATCTGAGTTCATCATGTCCACCAAGACTATTCATGGGAACTCACAGTTTCAGAAAGCTGAAGTGAACGTTGGACATGGGAATCTCCCTGGCGGACAGTTCCACAAATGAAATTGACCACATCATCTTCAATCGACGGTTTTGTCTGACCGATGTTGCTGTCGTCCCCAAATTCCACACAGGATCGGACCACCGTCTCCCTTCGAGGCAAAATTCTACTTCCCGCAACGGGGAGAAAAGGCTGCAAAGTTTAAGAAGAGAACTCCCAGAACGACCACCAACTGGGAACTCTTTGGCACCATTGCGGCAACATGGGAAGATACCATCATTGATGACATCGATGAAGAATACAACCGACTGGTTCAGCACCTCCATGATTGTGCGAAGAATGCCGAGAGAGAGAAAGACACAAAAGGACGCTTGTCTTCAGAAACTCTTGAGCTCATTCGCCAACGTGGCAAGGCACGAGCCTCAGGAGACCTAATGCTAATGTCCAAGCTTGCTAAACGGTGCAGAGAAGCGATAAAAGCAGACCTCAAAGACAGAAGAGCAGAAATACTGGAAGATGCAGCAGAAGCCGGGAAAAGTATTTGCACTGCCCGCCTGTCCTTCGCCAACTATAAGACCAAGATGACTGCCCTCCGACGCCCTGATGGATCTATCACATCTTCCAGAAAGGCAATGGAGAAGATTATCCAGGACTTCTACTCAAATCTCTTTGATAGCCACGTCCACCTGCCCACATACCAAATTCCACAGGATGGATATGTCATTCCCAACGTTCTCCCTTCTGAAATCCGACATGCCATCTCATCGGTAAAGAAGGGAACAGCACCAGGCCCAGACAAAGTCAGACCCGAACATCTGAAGCATCTGCCGTCGGTACTCATCAATACACTAGCTCGGCTCTTCACACGCTACCTGTCCGAATGCAAGGTGCCCTCCCAATGGAAAACCAGCAGGACAGTTCTACTGTTCAAGAAGGGAGACATTCATGACATCGGCAACTATCGCCCCATCTGCCTGTTGTCTGTCATCTACAAGCTGTTTACACGAGTCATCCTGAACAGGATTAGCAGAACACTAGATGAAGGTCAACCATGTGAGCAAGCAGGTTTCCGGAAAGGATTCAGCACAATCGACCATATCCACACAGTAACCAAGCTCATTGAGGTTTGTAGGGAGTACAAGATGCCACTCTGTCTCACGCTCATTGATTTACAGAAAGCCTTTGATTCTGTGGAGACTAAAGCAGTCATCGAAGCCCTAGTCAAACAGGGTGTTCAAACCCAATACATCAAGATCCTTCGTGAGCTGTATTACGGATTCACCACCAGGATCTCACCATTCTACAAAGAAGTGATCATTGATGTCAAAAGAGGGGTTCGACAGGCTGATACCATCTCACCAAAACTCTTCAGTGCCACCCTCGAGAACATCATGAGACAATTAGAATGGGAAGGAATGGGAGTGAAGATAGATGGTCGGCAACTACACCACCTCCGCTCGCTGATGACATCGCTCTAATAACACCAAACATTAGCCAAGCGGCACAAATGCTGGCTGACTTTGACCGAGAATGTGGAAAGGTAGGTCTACAGCTGAATCTGAAGAAAACTATGTTCATGAGAAATGAACTAGTTCCAGAGGCCCCATTCACTCTCAATGGAACAAACATCTCTGAATGCAGCAGTTATGTGTACCTAGGTCGAGAAGTCAACATGATGAACGACCTAAAACCTGAGCTGCGCAGGAGGAAGAGAGCGGCATGGAATGCCTTCAAAGGCATCGAAGAAATAGCTAAAAGGACAAAGAACCTCCGGCCCGGGCACATCTCTTCGACTCCACCGTTCTCCCTGCATTAACATATGCCTCAGAGACCTGGGCCCTACGAAAGCAGGATGAGAATGCTATTCGGGTCTCCCAGAGAGGCATCGAAAGAGCTATGCTTGGAATATCACGTCTCACTCAAGTGAGAGAAGGAATCCGGAGTTCTGACCTCCGTCGCTATTCCAGAGTCAGGGACGCTGTCTCGCTTGCCAAGGCATCGAAAATCAGATGGGCTGGACATGTAATGCGATTTGGAGACAACCGCTGGACTAGAGCCGTTACCGACTGGATCCCACGGGATGTCAAAAGGTCACGTGGCCGCCCACCTACAAGATAGTCAGACTTCCTTGTTAAGACCCTGAAGGAACGGTTTGAGGCTCTTCATATTCCTGAATCAACCAGATGCCATTGGGCTACATTGGCACGTGATAGGGTCCAATGGAAATGTTACTGGTGCCCGCTCGAGCAAATCGATGAATAACGGGATTCAAGTGATCAAGTGATCAAGGGTCCAATGGAAATGTTACTGGCGCCCGCTCGAGCAAATCGATGAATAACGGGATTCAAGTGATCAAGTGATCAAGGTGCATTTCGGACTTCTGGATCCTGAATCTCATGGAGAGATAATACTGTCAATATCTGTGCCAACTAAATGGACTTTTAAAAAGGGGAACCGCTTGCTAAAACTATTATTATTTTTTGAGGATCCGTCTAGTCAGTCCGAACACCCTAGAACTGGTGGCTTAAACAGTGCCAACCCTTCTGCCAACTTCATTGTTGGTTATACAGCCACACAGAACCAAGCCCACCAGCCACCTGCTAACTATGGGTTAGCAGGTAGTTGGGTACACTACCAGAATTTCGCAGGCCAAGAGGCAGGTTAGACCCATCAAAATTTATAAAAGGAAATTCAAAGGCATGTTGGATACAGGGGCAGACATATCCATAATCTCCACCAAGTATTGGTCCTCTAACTGGGCCCTAAAGAAAGTGTCCCATTGCCTGAGCGGGGTAGGCAATATCTCCTCTTCTCTTCTCCGACAGAGTGCAAGGTGGCTGCTGTGTATTGGCCCTGGAGGGAACGTAGCCATGGTCCAGCCTTATATAGCCCCTATGCCTTTAACTTTATGGGGTCGAGACATGCTGGAGCAGTGGGGGGCAGTAATTCACATACCTGCGTCCAATTCCCCATCGGGCACCTGTTCCAGCTCTCCATAATAAGCCTAACACAGGGAGTAACCCTTTTTAATTGGGGCCGCTGTGGTTAAGCGCCCACCACCTATTCGTATTCAGTGGAAGTCTGACAAACCCATATGAACACCACAGTGGCCCCTCAATACCAAAAAGTTAGAGGCGCTAACAAATCTAGTGGAAGAACAGCTGAAATTAGGACATATTGAAGAAACGTTTTCAGAATGGAATTCTCCTGTTTTTGTGATACAGAAAAAATCAGGCAAATGGTGTTTGCTGATTGACTTAAGGAATGTAATTTCTACTATGGTCCCCATGGGAGCCCTGCAACCTGGGCTCTCCTCTCCAGCAGCTATTCCTAAGGATTGGCCGCTAATTATCATAGATTTAAAAGACTGCTTTTACAGCATACCTATCCACCCAGATGATCGGAAAAGGTTTGCATTTTCAGTCCCTTCCATTAATCATAAAGGTCCTTTATGTAGGTTTCAATGGACAGACAGTATTGCTCCAAGGGATGACTAATTCACCTACGATGTGTCAACACTTTGTTGATGAGGTTTTGCGACCCATTCGTGCTAAATTTCCTGGTACATACATCATCCACTACATGGATGATATCCTGCTAGCTTTTTGATAATTCCAGAGATCTCCAGAATTTATACAATGATGTAATGACAGTTTTACCAGAGGCTGGCTTACAAGTAGCTATGGAAAAAATCCAGATGCAGCCTCCATATGAATATTTGGGCTATGCTCTTGACCGCACTACAGTGCGTCCTCAAAAAATTTCCATTAGTCAAAAAAGCCTCAAAACCTTGAATGATTTTCAAAAACTGCTGGGAGATATCAACTGGGTGCGCCCATCCCTTGGTATTCCTAACTGTGAGCTCAGTAACTTGTTCCACACCCTTGAAGGTGATCCTGCTTTAAATAGCCCAAGGCAGCTAACTCCTAAAGCTCAGAAGGAATTAGACCGTTTTCATGGATCGGCTTCAAAAATCTTACCTCTCCAGATTTAATTCCGGAGAAAAGGTATGGTTATTGGTCTTCAACACTCCCGAGTCTCCAACTGCTGCTATAGCCCAGTTATCTGGACCGTTAGAATGGGTTTTCTTACATAACAAGCAGAATCGTACTGCTACACCTTACCTTGAGATGATAGCCAACCTTATAATTAAGGGAAGATTAAGAACCCAAGTATTACTTGGACATGATCCCCATGTAATTGTACTACCTGACCCTAAAAAAGAAATTGAAGCTGTTTTACCACTCAGTGAAATCCTTCAGAGAGCGTTAGCAGATTTTTCAGGAGAAATATCTTATCATTACCCAGCTGGAAAAACCTGGGAATTTCTGAAAAGGACACCTTTTGTAATTTCCACAATTGTCCGCTCCTCTCCCATTCCTGATGCTCCAGTGTATTATATCGATGGTTCCTCATCAGGAAGGGGTGGAATTACAGGTCCTTCATTGACCACTACTGTGCATACAAATTATAAATCTGCCCAACAAGTGGAACTCGCCACCCTGATACATTTACTATCCCATGTATCTGGCCCATGTAATGTGGTGAGTGATTCCGCATATGTAGTTGGTTTATTTCCTGGAATTGTCACTGCTTCTTTAAATGCCCATAATCCTATAAATCAGGAGCTACTCCATAAACTACAAGATCTCCTCCGAAAAGAACATTCCCTATATACATCTCCCACATCCGTTCTCACAGCCGACTCCCGGGCCGATGGTTCGAGGAAATGAAGCAGCAAATCTCTTGGCAGCACCAGTATTTAAATCATCTGAGGAAGAGCACCAGACTCTGCATACAAATGCTCGCCGCCTTCATGTACACCATGGCATCCCATGGAGACAAGCTAGACAAATTGTCCGCAACTGTCCTGTCTGTGCTCCTTTACATTGTACATCTCATGTAGCAGGAGCAAATCCTCGAGGTTTACAGACAAACCAATTGTGGCAGATGGATATAACTCATACTAACTTATTTCCCAACAAACCTTTCCTTCATGTGGTCATTGATACATATTCTCGGTTCATATGGGCTGTTCCTATGACATCTGAAAGAGCTAAATCTGTTTGTTCATTTTTACTCCAGTGCTTCTCCGTCATGGGTATTCCCCATACCATAAAAACAGATAACGGTCCTGCTTACACCAGCAAAACCTTCAAATCCTTTTTGCGAGGAATGGCAGATCAAACATATTACAGGAATTCCATATAATCCACAAGGACAAGGAATTGTTGAACGTGCCCACAGAACGCTTAAAACTCAGTTATTAAAGCAACCAAAAACAAGTATGCCTCCAATGGATTCTTTATCTTTAACATTATTCACCTTAAACTTCTTAAATATACCTCAAGGAGATCCCTATACCGCGGCTGAACGTCACTTTCAAGAAGATATGCAAACTCAAAAACAGTCAATTCACCTATCTGGGTGAAAATTGATGATAAATGGATTGCAGGTCACCTCCTCATTCGGGGAAGAGGTTATGCTTTCATTTCTACAGATGATAACCCTGCCAAGAAACTCTGGGTTCCTCTGCGACTTGTTAAGACTAGAATTCTCCAAGAATCAGAAAACAACTAATTCTTTCAATATAAAGTCTTAAATTTTAAATTGCAAGTTGCTGTTTAAACCTCCTGGATTGGTTCATTTTAATAATGATCTTGTTTTGCAGTCTGTGATCATGGTTCATGTCTAATATCTTGCCTTACAGCCTAAATGCTTTCTTTCTTAAAAAAAAGGGGTGGAAAAATGGGTGGACTCTGAGCATAGTGCTCAATGTCAATATGTTTCAAGGATTAATGTTAGAGTTTCCTTTTTTTAATGTTTTGCTCACAGGTATTTGCAGAAAAAGAACTTGGATGCTGCAGATTCCTTCTATGATGCTCGAGGCTTTGGACTCTGATCACAGTGCTCATTACAAAAAATGTTTGCTAAATCAATGAAAAATTGTTTTTCTAATGATTCTGTTCACAGGATAAGATATTGGAATGCAGTAAACTTGCGCTACAGTGCTCAATACTCCGAGACTCCTAAAACAGTGCTCACTAAAAATTTAATAATTTGCAAAAAATAATTTTTCCCAATGCTCTATTCACAGGAAAAGACACTTTCTCACCATCATTTGCCGGCTTTATATTCATGAAGCGCTTGATTCGTTACCATTTATCACCCTAGATGGGTCATATATACAGCTGTAAGATATTGATGGATCAAATGTGTGTGTGCGTGTGTGTGTGCATGTGGTGGCCACCATTATGTTTGTGATTAATGTTGTGTCTATGTTATGTCTCAACTACTACCTTCTCAATTTCTGACCACTACAAACCTCTATTAAATTCATCAGCTCCACTGCTGATCCACTAGATTTATCAATTTTAAAATCATCAATTCTCATACTTATTTCCCTGCTCCACCCATGTTGGAGCTTCTTTATGTTCTTCTCTCCATCCCAGACTTGGATCCCTGCCAAGCCTTAAAATCTCTATTTGTGATTAATCTCAAAAAGTGTCTTTGTCTCGCCTAAAATTAAGCTACAGGTACAGTTACCGGTGCCAGTGTCCACTTGCTGAAGAAGCCCTGCAAGACGCCCACACCGATGTTCCGGACACCTGTTCCAGCGCTCAAGACTCCTGTTCCAGAGTTCGAGATATTACACCGATGTTCCGGACACCTGTTCCAGCACTCAAGACTCCTGTTCCAGAGTTCGAGATATTTGTTCCAGTGTTCCTGAGACCCGATCCAGTGTTCCTGACAATTCAATGAGTTCCTGATCGCTGCTCTCCAGAGACTCATACTCATATGATCACCGCTATTGCTGTCCCAGAAGTAGCCCCACAGACTTTGTTCCAGACACCCGACTTTACATAAAATATAGCAAATTGACTCTCACAAATTATGGACAGTGCAAACTATAGTCCGTTATAATCAGACAGCTAGAAACACTTTGTCATGAACTTTGCTTTGGGTCCAAAAACAAGTTAGGATCCTAAAGTAACATGTATTATCATTTTGTAATTGGAATTGTTTTTTCTTATCTTAATTTTCTGTACGTTACTAAATATTTCATACCTTTTCAATTTTTATTAGTAAACTAATCAGGGGGAGTTGTTGCAGGACTCCTCTAAGAGCCCCTTTCTCTACCCTGTGGAGGTATTTCCTGGTGGGTCTTGGCTCAAAACATTAGCATATAAAAAGACATTGGGTGAGGTGCTGGGAGAAGTTACCTGAAGGCATTTGACCCTGCCAGGAGAAGTTTACATTTGGCTTGCAGCTCCTCCCAGCTCTGCTGGGAGGCTTTGAATTTTCATCCCTAGATAGCCCAGCCCAGAATGGGCTGGGCCAGTTTGGGCGGATTTCGAGCTATAAAATAAGCTGCAAGAAAGAAGCTCGCTCTTTCTTTTTTCCCCCTTTTTGCCTTTTCGGTTTCCCTTTGTTTTGTCTTCTTTCTCTGTTGGGCCTCAACACGTGGCGGCAGCCATCTTAGCCTGCACCTGGCTGGGGCCTAGCTGGGAATGCAGAGTCCGGAGGCTTTCCCTGCTCTTGGATTGTATATTGGAACCTGTAATAGTAAAGCCCTTTTAAAAACTGCATCGGATTCCTGAGTTTTCATCCATTCCTCGCCGGCTTCGGAGGTAGAAGGGAACTCGCTTCCCGGCACTGTTGGGGACCCCGGCAGAGCTCCCCGACAATAAAAAAATGAACTAGTTCCAGAGGCCCTATTCACTCTCAATGGAACAAACCTCTCTGAATGCAACAGTTATGTGTACCTAGGTCGAGAAGTCAACATGATGAACAACCTAAAACCTGAACTGTGCAGGAGGAAGAGAGTGGCATGGAATGCCTTCAAGAGCATAGAAGAAATAGCTAAAAGGACAAAGAACCAAAGGCGGAGTGATAGTCCAGCGGGTAGGGTATTTGCCTTGCATGTGGCCGACCTGTGCTGGCCCAGATTCGATCCCTGGCATCCCACATGGTCCCCTGAGCACTGCCAGGAGTAATTTCTGAGTGCAGAGCCAGGAGAAACCCCTGAGCAATGCCGGGTATGACTCCAAAAAGCAAAAACATAAATAAAAGGACAAAGAACCTCCGGCTCCAGGCACATATCTTTCACTCCACTGTTCTCCCTGCATTAACATACGCCCCCAGAGACTTGGGTCCTTCGAAAGCAGGATGAGAATGCTATTCAGGTCTCCCAAAGAGGAATCGAAAGAGCTATGCTTGGAATATCATGCCTCATTCAAGTGAGAGAAGGAATCCGGAGTTCCAACCTCTGTCAACGTTCCAGGGTCAGAGATGCTGTCTCATTTGCCAAGGCATCGAAAATCAGATGGGCTGGACATGTAATGTGATTTGGAGACAACTGCTGGACTAGAGTCCTTACCGACTCCTTGGATGACAAATCTAGCTAATCTGGGAGCTTTGTTGTTTTGCCCACTCACAGCTTAATCCATTTAAGCCAAGATTCATTCTAATGAGACCTCTCTTCTATGTAAACACTACTAGAGGGTGTGGCAGTTACAGAAGTCACCTTGACTGAATAACTTCTGACTTATACATCTACTAAGACTTCTATGTTTTCTAGATTGGGCACAGATCCTCTTTATACCCACTGCACCCAGCGTGGGAGTTAGAATTTACCAGGAGACTACCACCCTGGCTACGTTGAGACCATAGGAAGACCATAGGAAGGATCATACTAGTTTGCTCTAAGCAGGCGAGAGTGACCCTTTCAGTACACGAGAACAAGATACTCAGAATCACCCTGGTGCAGATAATAATAAGAAGGACCTTGTGGGTACCACCTAGTTTACATGAAGCTCATGAAATTAAGATGTATTACTTTATATCAGCCCTCTCTCTCTCTCTCCATAAGAGAGAGAGATCTCTCTTATGGAGATATCTCTTATCTCCATAAGAGATAATCTTGGGATTAGTCCTTGGCTAACCTTTGTTTATACCTGCAAAAGGGTGTGGCACTACTCTTCTACACTCTGTTTAGGGTTCTTTGTTGACATGACCCTCCCTGTCACAAATTGGATTACTTTGGTGTATATAAGGGGACTGACTTATGGCTCCTCCGGCTTTTTGGCTCCTGTGGCTTTTGACTTTTGGCTTTTTGCTCTTTGGCCTTTAGCTCCTTCTTCTGGGTAGGACTCATCTCGGGTGAGATCCTCTCTCCTTGGTGGGAGACTTAGGTTCTTTGGTATGGTCTAAGTTTGGACTAGAGCTAGAGTTTGTTCATTATATTGGAGTGCTGTGGAAGAGCTTTAGTACTATTAAAAGCCTTTTGGAATTGTGCTGGACTCGTGAGTTTTCATCTGTTCCCCGGCGTCCTCAGAGGTAGAAGAGAACTTCTGTTCTAACACTGTCTGGGACCCTGGTGGCATCCCCGACACCGACTGGATCCCAGGGACGCCAAAAGATCACGTGGCCACCCACTACAAGATGGTCAGACTTCTTCGTCAAGACCCTGAATGAATGGTTTGAGGCTCTTCGGATTCCTGAAGCAAGCAGATGCCATTGGGTTACACTGGCATGTGATAGGGTCAAATGGAAATGTTTCTGGTGCCTGCTTGAGCAAATCGATGAATAATAGGATGTCAAGTGATCAAATGATCAAGTGAATCCAAATGGTGAATCAGGTGTATGGTGCAAGTCTGCCCTCTCAAGACTGTTTTCTGTCTTGGACTGCAGTGGTTTTTCACAATCTCCCACCTAGTTTCCCTGTTGCAGGACTCCTAAGGGCCGCTGCATCTGCTCTGGATTGCCTCCCGCAAATCACTCCGTAGATAAGGGGGTAGTTTAAATGTGGCAGTTTATCCGACCATGTATGCTGTACTAGCTGGTATAAATATTCTCCCATGCTATCACAATCATCGTGGGACTAGCTAGATCTTACCAGCATATTAGCCTGGCCACGTAGGACACCTAAGTAATTAGACCAGAGAGAAATGCTGTTTGCTTCCAAACAAACAAGCCTGGCTCCCTGATAAAATATAAAACTACAATGAAGTAGAGGAGACTTGTGAAGGCTTGGAGAAATATTTAACTGGCATTGGTGTTGATCTTTGGTACAGTGACATGCCATCTCAGAAACCCCCTTCTCTACATTTCAAAGGCATTCCCGGCTCAAAACATTAGCACAGTAAAGGCCCTAGGTGAGATGCAGGGAGGGATTACCTAAGGGCATTGGACCCTCCCTGCTTTCCATAACAATGGGAGGAAGGTCGGAGTTGCGGGGGGTATAAACTAGCCGGTTCCCCGCTCTCCCGGTCTTCTTCCCTGTGGGATCTCGCCTTCTGAGCGTTTATTCCCCTTGGAAGCTTTTACACGTGGTGGTCGCCATCTTGGCCTACACGTGGCTGGGGTTCTAGCCTAGAATCCTAAGTATCGGGTTTTTCCTTTTGCTGATTTGTATGCCTGAACCTGTGATAAGTAAAGCCTTTAAAACTGCATCGGATTCCTGAGTGTTCATCCATTCCTCGCCGGCCCGGAGGTAGAAGGGAACTCGCTTCCCAGCACTGTCGGGAACCCCGGCGGAGCGCCCCAACAGTTTCCAAAGTTCCCAGGAAAGCAGCTTTGTCTGGGGGTGGGGGGTGGGGCGGGGGCAAACTGTCGCTGTTAGGGATCGGTGGGAGGGTGTTATACGATGTGTGTTGTTTGGCCATTTTGCTGATGTCACTCAGAAGAGTGTGCTTATTTCCCCCAGCCCTGTGTGAAAACCTTTGGTAGAAGCTCTTGGCCTATGGAAGCCATGAGCAACCCTTAGGCCAATCATTGTGTGCAATAATTGTGTGTTTCCCCACTACTGCGGTGGCAGCTGCGAGAGGAGACACTTCCTAACAGAAGTAGAGAGTGACAAGCCTCCAGATGAGAGGAGATTTGGACATCTCTATGGTATCCATCATAGAGCCTCCAGCATAGCCATGTGTGCAGTAACATACATCACTGCTACATTTATATAGTAGTTCATGGCTTCTAGATACTTTTCACAAATTTTTTATTTTTATTATTTTTCTTTTTAATATTTTATTTTTTTAAATTAAATATTTTATTATACCACCGTGAGATAAACAATTACAACGTTGTTCATGTTTGGAGGTTCGGTCACATAGTGTTCCAGCACCCGCCCTCCACCAGTGCCCATATGCCACCACCAATGTCCCCAATTCTCTCTCCCCCTCCCATAGCCTGCCTAAATGGCAGGTTCTTTATCTCTTTTCTTTCTCCCTCTCTCTCCCTTCCTTCTCCTACACATTGTGGGTTGCACTACATACACTTGGAAGCCATCATGTGCATTTTTTTTGGCCTGTATTTAATGCTCAATTCTATGTTGGTATCAGCCCTTTCAACATTTATTCACACATGTTCCCTTCTCTGTCTTACCTAACCTCTGACTCCCTCACGTTTAACGGTAATTTCCACTTTTGGTAAGACCACCTGATATATTTATGTCATGCAAATAAATGCAGTCATTCTATGTCTCTCTCTTTCCTTCTAATTTCACTCAACATGATCCTTTCCATGTCCATCCATTTATAGGCAAATTTCATAACTTCATTTTTCCTGACAGCTGCATAGTATTCCATTCTTTTTTAATATTTTATTATACCACTCTTACCGCCCACCTACAAGATGGTCAGACTTCCTTGTTAAGACCCTGAAGGAACGGTTTGAGGCTCTTCATATTCCTGAATCAACCAGATGCCATTGGGCTACATTGGCACGTGATAGGGTCCAATGGAAATATTACTGGCGCCTGCTCGAGCAAATCGATGAATAACGGGATTCAAGTGATTCAAGTGAAGTGATCAAGTGACCACTCTTAGATATACAATTACAAGATGTTCATGTTTGAATTTTGGTTCTACAGTGTTCCAACACCCATCCCTCCACCCCTGCCCATCTCCCATCACCAATGTCTCCCACCTCACTCCCCCTTCCCCAGCCTGCCTCCATGGCAGCTTCTTTATCTCCTTTCTCTTCTCTCTCTCTCTCTCTCTCTCTCTCTCTCTCCTTGTTTCCCTTTCTTACACATTGTAGATTATAATATATTCTAGAACATGATTGGTTCCACTAGTTTGATGTACTGGTCCGAACCACAAAAATGGCGGCTATTATGGTGAGCGAGTCTCATCCAGCTGCTTCTGAGGCCCCACAGAGGTGATGGGCCCACTCCCAAAACCCATCTTGCCTCCTGGGAGCCTCATGGTCAGCTGAGCTAGGGGAGAGCCGGATGGCAGCTCTCCTCCGTGTATCTGAGTCTCTGCATCATGGCCGAGAGCCCCAAGGCAGTTCATGGGCGGTGCCACCAGGCCTCTGGGATGGGCCAGAGAGGGGGAAGGGGTACCCTAGTTCCATCTCCAAGATGCCCAGTGACTTCCGCCTCTGAGAGCCGCCTACCTGGGCTCTAACTTGGCTGCTCTGAGCTGGTCTTGAGATGAGCGTTTCTCTTGCATGGGTTCTGATGAGCTGTGGGGTCCAGACCGTGATAATGGTGGCTATTATGGTGAGAGTCTCATCCGGCTGCTTTCGAGGCCCTACAGAAGTGATGGGCCCACCCCAAAACCCATCTTGCCTCCTGGGAGCCTCATGGTCAGCTGAGCTAGAGGCAAGCCAGATGGCAGTTCTCCCGGTGCGTCTGAGTCTCTCATCTTTCTCTCGATCTCTATTTCTGTCTCTGTATTTCTCTCTTCTCCTATACCTTGTGACTTGCCTTACGGTTTATGATGCAATTATCTATGTGTATATTCAGTAGTGGTTTCTAATGTGACATTATAGTTCCTCATTCCCCATCAATCTCCCCAGTTTGTTACAACTACAATTGTCGGGGCGCTCCGCGGGGTCCCCGACAGTGCCGGGAAGCGAGTTCCCTTCTACCTCCGAAGCCGGCAAGGAATGGATGAGCACTCAGGGATCCGATGAGGTTTTAAAAGACTTTACTTATTACAGGTTCAGGCATACAAATCAGCAAAAGGAAAAACCCGATGCTTAGGATTCCAGGCTAGAACCCCAGCCACGTGTAGGCCAAGATGGCGACCACCACGTGCATAGGCTTTGGGAAAGGAGAAGAAAAACTTCCAAGCAGGGCAAACCGCTCACAGCGAGCAAAAGCCCCCAAAGAAGCGCGGGAGAGTGAAAACCGGCTAGTTTATACCCATGCAACTCAGGCCTTCCTCCCATTGTTATGGAAAGCAGGGAGTGTTACATGTCCTTAGATAATCCCTCCCTGCACCTCACCTAGGCCCTTTAGTATGCTAATGCAGCGGCCCTTAAAGGAGTCCTGCAACAATTCCCCCATCAATCTCCCCAGTTTGTTACAACTACAATGATCATTATGTTGTACAGATGTGAAAGTTCCTGGGAAGGACCTGATCCTAGCCTACTTTGTTATCTAAGCCTCTTGTGCGACTGAGCACTATTCTTCCTATGTCAGACCATCCACCATCCAGGGCCCACAGGACAGAGCCCTGGGGTTGTAGACAAGCCTATCTCCTGTCTGCCCCCTACCAATGCAGCCGGGCACCGCAGCCACACCTGCAACATCTCAAGGGGCAGGTGGCCAATATTTTTATTTTTTAAAACATTTTTTATTATATCACCATGAGAACAACATTACAAAGATATTCATAATTGGGTCTCAGTCATATATTGTTCCAGCACCCATCCCTTCACCAGTGCCCCATTCCCACCACCAATGTCCCCACCTGCCCCCTCTCCCAGCTCCAGAGCAGGCATTTCTTCTTTTCGCTCCCTTTCTCTCTGTCTCTCTCCATCTCCCCTTCATATTCCCCAATCCTTATTATAACATTTTCACGAATTTTTAAAAAAAAATCTCATTTTAACCTGTTTAATTCTCTGAATTATGTTAAGCATCTAGGAATCTGGACTGATTTGTCCAAGATCATCTGTGGTACTACTAATATGGATTATTCCTGCTACTTTTTATTTATTAACTGAGAGGTAATAAGGACCTATTATGAATTAATACATATTTATATAAGAAGTGCTTTTCATAGTAGCAAACATAAGCCCACCATCATTGTTCATTAATTAGAGAATGTCTAGATTGGTAGACCCATTTGATAGACTATGAGACATATGTAATACCAATATAGAAAGATCCAAAACATATTTTTAAGTGAAAAGGCACATATTATTTTAACAATGAATGAAATGTGGTCTCATTTATGCAACATAACCAACTCCTCAAACCTACTTATGTGCAGAAGTAGATTTAATAGAATGGGAAGAATGTACTTTAAACCATGAATAGCACTTATAGTGGGGACGGAAGTAAGAGGAGGAAGGCCACATTTGGAATACCTTCCTATTTATCTCTATATCCATGTAATGTCTGAATCTTACAAATGTCCATGTACTACAAACACACAAAAAATCAAACGGAACAAAATTCAAATTTCTGTAGGTCTCATTTCATGCAAACCCTTATGGGTTGGATCTAATTCTACTTGTTTAGAGCAAAGGATCTTGAACACAAGGTCCTATAAAATATCCCTGCTCACATCTATTTTATTTTATTTTATTTTATTTTGCAAAGGTACATGATTAGTTTATTGAAGCAGGACTCAGATCCAGGATGGTGATGAATCTCTGGCTGTTGATACTGTAGTGGATAAGGCTGTTCAGTCTGAGGGTTCAATTCTTCTCCTGCAGGAATTATATATTTAGAAGATAAAACTTTAAATTTCTCAGTAACTCTTGCATTCGACTTCTCCATTCCACATGGTCAGTAAGTACCCTTTACCTTCTTTTCAGTCCTTTAGTTAGTATTTGGGGCTAATGGTCTTAGTGTGGAATTTGGCTTTGATAATTTTTCTTTTTTTGGGGGCATGGGGTCACAGATAGCTATGCTCAGGGATCACTCCTGGCTCAGCACTCAGGAATTATTCCCAGCGGTGCTTGGGCGACCATATGGGATCCCAGGGATTGAACCCTAGTTGGCCACATTGCAAGACAAACGCCCTCCCTGTTGTATTATTGCTCACATCTATTTTAAATATTCACCCCCATACATAGAGATATGTAGCAAATGAAACAGAGAAGAGTTTAAGAAGCAGGTATGTTCTCAAGCATATTCACTTAGGAAGAGAAAATCATATTTAGTTGGGAGGAGAAAATGCATAGTGTGGACTTTCTGCTTGCTGCTCTGGCACTCCAAGTGAGGCCTGCATCTGGCTGACATCTCAGAGTTCTTCCATTCCAGTTATCTCCCAGCAGCTCCCAGACCTGATCGGAGCCATATAAATGGGTCCACACAGCATGATTTCTGAACTTCTGCCTACTGCTGTACCAATCCAGGGTATCTTCTGTAGCCACACAATAGATCTACTCAACAAATTACACCATACTCACAGTTATTCTTACTGTCATTTGGTGAAGAAAGGCAGAGAAGAAAGACAATAATTTCTGCTTAATCCCTAAGCATCTTACAAGAGGTCTACAAAGAACACCAATGGGAAAAACACATAGAAACCCACCAAAATTAGGGAGTGAAACAATATCACCAAAGATAACACCAGTTAATCCTCAAGTGAAGTTAAAATTGCCTGCCATAGACACAGACTGGGGGGGGTGGGGGAATCAGGGGATATTGGTGGTGGGAAATGGGCACTGGTGGAGGGATGGGTGCTGGAATACTGTATGACTGAAACCCAAACATGAATATCTTTGTAATTGTATATCTCATGGTGATATAATAAAACAAAACAACCCCCCCAAATAGCAGAAGATAACAAATTGTCTGAAAAGTAATAAATAGCATACCAAAGAACTATGAAATGGGTTCAAGAGAAACAATGTAACAATCACTGGAGTCCCTGAAGAACAGAAAGGCAATGTGATAAAGAAGTAATAATAAAAGAAATAATTGATAAGAACTTCCCAGAGTTGAGGTGGGCAGGCCAAGTCCTCATCCTGCTGAAGCCCTGGAAGCCACACCCACATCCCACAGATGCTGTCATGCACTTCTTCATGACTAATCTCTGCAGAGATGTCAAACTGATTCAAATTCCAGGTATTCCAGTTTTCAGGCTGAAAAAATGTTTTTTTTTTTTTTTTTTGAGCGGGGGCAGGGAGCCTTCCCCACCTTCATTGCCGCATACTTCTGGAAGCCCCAGCAGCCACACCCACATCACACAGTAAACTTAAGTCCATTTCTACAGAAATTCTGGAGTTTCTGGTATGTGTGCTCACATATATGGCCACATGACACCCCAAATTCCACAATACTGACATCCCAGTAGGAGCATACCAAATTAGATGGGAAAGTAACAGAAGCCAACTAAACTCAATAAATGACAGCAACAAAAATAACACAGAAGGCCCAAGTAGACAGTTTAGTAAACCCACAGACAAGGACTTAATGATCCATTGTGAGATATAAGTATTACACATTTTACTTTGCTGAAATATTTTTTTTGTAATTCCTTTAGCTATTTAATATAAACAATATAAAATAAATTATTTTGTGCCTGCTAAGTGGGAAGATTAAGGGGTGGGTGGGAAACTGGGAACAGTGATGGAGAGAAGGACACACTGGTGGTAGAACTGTTTTTAGAGCACTGACTGCTCATAATGACTGTGTTATGAACAACTCGTAAACCATAGTGTTTAAATAAAGTAAAAAATTACCAGAGTGAGGATTACAGGCTCTGAGATCCAGGAGGCCTGAAGGATCACAGCAAAAAAAATAGATGAGACTAGTAGAACTCCAAGACTCATTGCACTTAAAATGATAAAACCCCAAGATAGATACAGAATATTGAAATCACTTCACTTGTATCACCTGTATTCCTGTATCACTTCTTTTTTATCTTGCTGTTTTCAATATTCATTATATTGAAAAGCTTGCCTAGGAGGGAAGGTGAGCTCCGGCCCTGATCTGCTGTTCGGCTCTGTTCATTGATTTGCTTGAGTGGGTACCAGTAACATCTCCATATGTCCTGTTGCATGCTAGTATAGCCTAAGGGCATCTGCTCGCTCCAGGAACATGAAGAGCCTCAGACTATTCCTTCAGCTCGTGGGAATGAGGTCTATAATTGTTATTGGTTTTTGGCATATCAAATATGACATGGGTAGCTTGCCAGGCTCTGCCGTGCAGGTGGCATACTCTCAGTAGTAGGCTCTCATCTTGTGCATTTACTGATAGACTGTGTGGCTGCAAAGCAATGGGGAGAGATTGACTTTTCTTTTTGGGTGAAGCTCTGTTGAGCTGTGGAATCTGGGTATTGAAAATGGCGGCCCTCATGCTGTGGGGGTTCCTCTGGCTTCTTGCGAGGCTCTATTGGGATGGTGGGCCAGGGCTAGAACTTGCCTCCCCTCCCAGGTGCCTCATGATCAGCTGAACTCAGGGAGACCCAGTAGCAGCTCTACCCCGTGTGTCTGAGTCTCTGGTTCAAGCATACCTTAGCTTGAAATAGGCTTCGCTGTAGGGTGGGACTCTGACGAGCAGGACTTGAGATTGGCTTTTCTCTTGGGTGGAGCTGTGATGAGCTGTGGAGTCCAGATGTTGAAAATGGTGGGCCTCGTGGTGTGGGGTTCCTCCGGCTTCTTTTTTTTTATTTATTTTCTTATTTATCTATCTATCTATCTATTTATTTATTTATTTATTTATTTATTTATTTATTTATTTATGGGTCACACCTGGCTATGCTCAGGGGTTACTCCTGCCTCTACACTCAGGAATTTCTCCTGGCAGTGCTCAGGGGACCATATGGAATGCCGGGATCGAACCGGGTCAGCTGCGTGCAAGGCAAACGCCCTACCTGCTGTACTTTTGCTCCGCCCCCTCTGGCTTCTTGAGAGACTCTATTGGGATGGCAGATCAGGGCTGGAGCTCGTCTTCCCTCCTGGGTGAGCTTTTCAATATACCGAATATTGAAAACAGCAAGATAAAAAAGAACTCACATACAAAGGGAATTCCAGATGTATAACATATCTATCAAATGAAATGGTGAGCCGGAATAGTATGGAGGGATATAAACACAAACTCAAGGAAATGAGCTTCTTACCAAGAATACTCTATATAGCTAGATTATCATTCATATGTGAAGAAATGATACAGATCTTTCTTCATGGTCAGGCAACAACTATTTGCCCTGAATTTCTAGCCTTGAAACCAGTTTAGCAAGACTTGTTAAAAGAGTTTCTCTAAAGGACAGGGCAAACTTCCCAACATGTGGCACTGATTATGACACTCACTAATGGTGCACATTGTTGCATTCTACTAGATTATATGTTTACTCCTAGCTTGCAAAGGGATTTTATATACTTACAATAATGAATTAATGTCTTATTTGTATTGGTTAGAATCACTTTGTAAGGGTTGGCCACCCGATGGGGTGACTGACTGGGAGCCTAGGAACGCCGCACCTACCAAGGAAAACTCTGAGAGACCAAGTCCTATGCAAAAGCAAGGGTTTTATTAATAAGCGAGTATACTCGGGCTCATAGCATGACCCCGAACGGTCAGTGGCTAAGAGCCCCGAGCCCTTCCAGGGACGATCTTTTAAGGAATAATTCCCGCGCTACAGAAAAGCCCGCGCATAACTATCCAATAGGTTTAAAATATTACATCGAGGTCTGCGCAGGCAGCCAATCACTCTGCACCAGGTAACCATCACCCACCAGTCAGGTATCGTACCAAATACAGAGGGGGACATCAGACGCGACCTCTCGGGAATGTTTGCCTTGTAGCCCTCCCCTGGAATTATTTGCTTAAGGCCCTTCCTGCTGTGCTCTTGTCGAACTATCATTTTATCAGTTACTTTTGGTTGAGCCATTATTTTATCAGTTACCTCTGGCATTTTATCAGTTACCTCTGGTTCCTGTCTTTGTGTTCTGTGGGTGAGGGGCCATTCTTTCAACTTAGTAATCTTTTTTAGATTTATTTTCTGATAATTCTATTTGCCATTCCTCTAAGTTTTGTTGGAGCAAGTAATATAAAATAAATTTGTTATTTGCTTGCCCAGGGGGGCAGGCTGAGAGTTGGGAAGAAACCTGGGGACACTGGTGGAGGGAGAAGGACACTCGTGGTGTGACTGGTGTTGGAACAGTGTATGCCTAAAACAACTCTATTACAAGCATAAATATTGCAAGTTATGAACAAGTTTGTAAACCCTGGTGCATTAAAACAAACGAAAAGATAAAAAGAAAATGCATAATACAAAGTAATATTAGTATATTTGGTGAATGGCACAACACTGAAACATTACCAGCATTTGTTTCCCACTCTGTTAAATGTACATGTTGAACTATTCAATTTTTTTTTTTTTTTTTTTGGGTCACACCGGCAATGCTCAGGGGTTATTCCTGGCTCTGCACTCAGGAATTACTCTTGGCGGTGCTTGGGGAACCATATGGGATGCTGGGGATCGAATCCGGGTCAGCTGCGCACAAGGCAAACACCCTACCCTCTGGACTATCGCTCCAGTCCCTGAACTATTTATTCAATTTTTAAGGGACTTCTGGTTAAGATACTTTTAGAATTCTGGGATTTTTGTTGTCAACTGTTCAAAATAAAAAAAAGTCAAGAGGGACTATGTCTGGTATTAAATTCTAAACCGCCAGAGACTTAGGACAGAGTTCAATATACCTGTTGACTATTTAGGAAATATTCCTGTAAAGACAGAGATCATGTATTCTCTTTGACTATAAGGTTAAGGATATTGGCTGGATCATTACATTTTCATATGATCCCTACTTAAATGCAGCAAGAACAATCAGAGGAGGAACTAGAAAAAATATTATGCACAAACCAGGTGTCTGAAGTTTTTCTACTTACAACGGTTTCTCAGACCTTGGCTGAAATATCAGACACTCAGAGAAATTCGAACCCATTGCAGAGTAAATGGCAGAGAAGGCCTTTTCCCTACTCAATTGGGCTAAAAGCTTTTTAGACAAGTGCTCAAGTATTTGCCATATGAAAGAAAGGCACAGAGGGAGGGAGGTGTGTTGGCAAGTAGTTAAAAGCAGAGGCATGGAGTAAACAGGTTTTCAATAAAACGTTTCATTGTTAAAAAGTCAGTCTGAGGAAATCTTGTTTTTCACTTCCAAATCACTGTAGGAGAAAGTTTTAGGAAATGAACTGAAAATGGGAACATTCAACCACAGCATCCTTTCCCTGTACTTTGCCCTCCAATTCTCTTCCAGTCACAACACTTTCATCTGCAAGAGATAGTTTAAAAAAAAACAATGTGCTTTGGCACTGTTAAATAGCACAAACTTTGGAAGTAGCAGGGGATTTAGAGAGGTAAGATTTAAGATCACATCAGCTTTGCTTGTTTCCCTGGGCATAAATTGACTTGTAGACATGAGGATTAACTAGGATAATTAGCATGAAGGGTTAGTGACAGCTTTGAAACACTGAAAATAAACTCTGAGTTAACCGTAGATTTTACAATTATAATGAAAAAATATTCTTGATTGTTACTTTGGTTTCGCCAGTGTCTGCACAGCAGAGCCTGGCAAGCTACCCGTGTTGTATTTGATATATATATGCCAAATACCAGTAACAATTATAGACCTCATTCCGGAATGGATTGAGGCTCTTTATGTTCCTGGAGCAAGCAGATGCCTTGGGCTCTACTAGCATGAGACAGGACATATGGAGATGTTACTGGGGCCCGCTCGAGCAAATTGATGATAAACGGGAAGACAGTGATACAGTGATACTTTGTTTTTTTGCTTTTTTTTTTTGGGGGGGTCACACCCGGCGATGCTCAGGGGTTACTCCTGGCTCTGCACTCAGGAATTACTCCTGGCGGTGCTCGGGGACCATATGGGATGCCGGGGATCGAACCCAGGCCAGCATAGGCCGGCCGCGCAAGGGAAACACCCTACCCGCTGGGCTATTGCTCTGGCCCCTACAGTGATACTTTGGTTAGAAACAACAAAAGCACTCTGCCTTAGCAATTGTAGGAAATATTTTTTGATTATCCATGGCTTTGGGACTATTTATTTATGTTTTTTGGGCCACACCTGGCAGGGCTCAGTTGTTACTTCTGGCTCTGTGCTCAGGGGACTATATGGGATGTCAGTGATTGAATCTGGGTCCTCCATATGCAAGGCAAGACCCCCTACCCGGTCTACTATCTCTTCAGCTCTGACTTTGAGACCCTAGAGGTACTGGTAACTCATTGGAAGCTCTTTCCCTATTCTTTCATGTCCTGAAAGGGTTGGCCACCTGATGGGGTGACTGACTGGGAGCCTTGGAATGCTGCACCTATCAAGGAAAACTCTGAGAGACCGGCCTATGCAAAAGCAAGTGTTTATTCGAGCATGCACGGGCTCATAGCATGACCACAAGCAGTCAGCGGCTAAGAGCCCCGAGCCCTTTCGGGGGATCTTTTAAGAGATAATTCCTGCCACTACAGAGAAGCCCGCACATAACCATCCAATAGATTTAAAACATTATATCAAGGTCTCGCGCCAGTCAGCCAATCACTTTGCAACAAGTTACCATCACTACCAATTGGGTCACACTCAATACTTCCTTCTATATTTGGTGCGGCTAGGCGGGATTATAGGTAAACAACGACTATGCTTACGTGCAGGAATGCAATTCAGGCCAGATAGCAGGTTCTGGGCAGGGGTCTCCCAACCTCTAACAGGAATTTGTTCTGGGCCTTTTGTAGATAACAGGATAAAAAGGTCACTTAGGCCCTAAATTGGTAACTTTTCATGAGCAGGCCTGCCCTGGCTGGGAGGGGGTTGCTGCTCTCTTTCAGTCCCACCCCTCCCCATCCATCACACCCAACCGGTTTCCATACCTCTGTTTAAGCGATTTCTTAACCATTTTTTTGAGGTGTTGGGTGTCATCCAGCAGTGCTCAGAGTTTACTTCTAACTCTGCACTTAGGGATCACTGAGGGGACCACATGTGGTGCAGGGAATTGAATCGGTCAACTATGTGCAAGGCAATATGTGCCTTCATTCCTTTACTATCCATTGAAGCCCTTTTTCCTATTTTGACTTTGTGTTTAAGTACAAAAATGAGGTAAGTTTCTTTTCCTCCCCTCACCCCATTGTGTGTTTAGGGTTTTGAAAGAGGAAGCCTCAGTTTCTTCTTGACAGCTGCTGTAAGAGTTTCATTTTAGCTGCTCCATTCAACATTTTTGTAAGGGTTGGCCACCTGATGGGGTGACTGATGGGAGCCTCAGAATGTCGCACCTACCAAGGAAAACCCTGAGAGACCAAGTCCTATGCAAAAGCAAGGGTTTTATTAATAAGCGAGTATACTCGGGCTCATAGCATGACCCCAAACGGTCAGTGGCTAAGAGCCCGAGCCCTTCCAGGGAGGATCTTTTAAGGAATAATTCCCGCACTACAGAAAAGCCCGCACATAACTATCCAATAGGTTTATAATATTACATCAAGGTCTGCGTGCAGGCAGCCAATCACTCTGCACCAGGTAACCATCACCCACCAATCCGAGCGTGCCTAATACTTCTTTCCATATTTGGCACGGCATGGGCCCAGTCAGGTATCATACCAAATACAGAGGGGGACATCAGATGCAACCTCTTGGGAATGTTTGCCTTATAGCCCTCCCTGGAATTATTTGCTTAAGGCCCTTCCTGCTGTGCTCTTGTCTTGTCGAGCCATCATTTTATCAGTTACTTTCAGTTGAGCCATCATTTTATCAGTTACCTCCATTTTATCAGTTACCTCTGGTTCCTGTCTTTGTGTTCTGTGGGCAAGGGGCCATTCTTTCATTCCCCCTTTTCTTATGGGGGGTTCTCTAATCCTAGAGACCATTAGAGACCTTCACTCCATAGGGCCTGATGCTGTTGCCTGAGTACTAACAACTTGACTCCACCCACCTGGTCTCTGATGAATGCAAGTAGCCTATTAAGAAGGCAAGGCCCAACTGTCAAAATCAATAAGAATATGATGAGGGGCCTGGCTAGGGCTGAAAGCAAGGTATCAGGGGACTGCGCACCCCAAGACTCAAACCACCCTCTCCGGCGCTTCCTTCACTATCCCAGAGTGGTCTGTGTAGAAGCAGCACTCTTCCTAGACTAGGTTGCTTCACTGCCATGGGGCTGTTTTCTGTCAATCTATCCACATCATATTTCTTTTAAGAGATTTCACCGCATATATATTTTTAAGGAAAATGGGTGAAGGTCCATCTTCTGGAGCTGCTTCACGCTGACAAAGGGACTGTAGACCCTGCCTGTGCAAGGGGTGAAATCTTCAAATGGGTCCCATGCAATGAATGGATCAGATTTTCTGAGGTTATTATTATCTGCAAGAAAAGATCAGATCAATTAGGCTAAGAACATTACTTAGAAATGATTAGGCCCTGGAGGAGTAAAAAGTCCCTCTTTGCCCTAGTGAGGGCAGAATACTTTGCTATTTTAGAAAACACAGTGTTAAGGTAACACAAAATTGAAGCAAATATTTTGTGTCTGGATTTTTCTCATAGGAACACCAAGCCACCTCTCTGAATTTTTTGTACAATATAGAAAAGCCTTGCCCCTCTCACTGAATGTGTTAGAACCAATAGATGACTATATGCTGATCATCTGAACTTTTGCACAAAGTTAAATTGTCGATTCTTAAGGTTTATGACACATAAAACACAGTTCTGAGTCACTCTAAACTGCCCTGTTTTGTCCTTTCCCGTGGACAATTGTTATTCCCCTAATGTTACTAGATGAGGTATTGGTACCATGATGGCTCAAGAATTAAAAGCTTTTAAAATCCTTATGAATCTTAGAATTTCCAAATGACTGTGTACTCATAGAACTAAGAATAAATATCCAACCAATTTGGATGCTAACTTGAAAGCCCTTGGCCTATTAGCAAACTTAAGCAACCTGGATTAGCCAAGGGGTTACCTTTAAATCAAGCCTATTTGGATACAGTTATTCAATTGCCTTTCTGTAGATTTAGAACCTGATCTTTACAAAAGTTATAGAAATATGGTTTTCTCTCCACCTTTACTTTAAATTTGTCAAATGACTTAATAAACCTGACTGGTTCTTTTGCATAAAAACAGCCAGACTGGAGAACTCTCCACTTAGGGTACCCTGTTACTACTAAGAAGTCCTGGGAATTGGCTGAGACAGACCAGGCCAACACCAATCATGGTATTTTAATGTCTCTACCTGTTACGTCAGGGCTACCTCAGGCTTGGCCATAACTTGAAGATCAGGTTCCATGATAAGCTACAGGTGACCTCGGGCCTCTTCCACTGGGTTGAGCAGAGCGTGACAACATCCCTCTTTGGGGCTGAAGCCATTCCCTCCTGCAGCAGCTGTCCTTGTTGCATGGCCCAGGCAGTTATCAGTTACCACAGATTGGCAGATTCCTTGTTCTTCACAGCGGAGATGATTTTCGCTTCTTCCTTCAGCCGGCCTGCCTCTAGGGTCTCCCTGAGGTTTGTAGGGTACTTGCAGCTGTACCTGTTAACTACATGCTTCTGTCATCTAGACCAATCCCTTTGACTTCTGTTTTCCCTGGAAGAGGGCCTTGGGGTCCCATACTGGCTTTCCTGTCTGCAAGAGGGCTAGGCCCTATTACAGAGAGGAAATATTGTGTTTGAGTTTATGCAAACCAACACAGTGCCGTAAACCATTAAAAACATACTGAAGGTGTAAAGAGAGAAAAGCACACATTACACTTTTACTCACAACAAAGTACAATACACCAATATGCTGTTGGAACTGCTTAAAAGAAGCATAAAGTCCTGTTGAAATAGAGCAGACAGTTTAACAGTATCCTAACTCATTTAATTCCATGCCAAAACCCTAATTACCAATTTTTAGGAGCACTGTAACAGGAGTCCATACCATCTGTCTAATATTCTTTCCATAGATCTTACCAAAAAAGGTACTAGAAAAATTCTTCAGAAAAGAGTTTTATAGTTTTTCTACTTAACATTCTCAAACCTTCTACACATTCCTGTACATTCATTCTGTCCTGTAACTTTCCTGCATTTTATTTTTTAAAAACAATCCTTTGCTTTAACAGAATTCCTTCCCCCTTTTTTTTCACAGACATCTCCATCCATTATCTCTCTGTTACTTAGAATGCATTATCTAGACTCCTTATAGTTACACCCTAAAGGTATTACCTTACTTATTTTACAGAGCTCAATACAGATTAATCTCCCAAATTTGGAAACAAGCTGCTAGTTATTATTTCATCTAGCATAGTAAAACTACTTTAAAGCATTAAATCAGTTCCATACATATCCAAGAGGCTGACACGCTCACAATTAAAGCTCATTTGAATTGATGCTTGGCAAAGGTTCACTTCATATTAGAAATTATCCAAAAAAACATTTAAAATTTTATCTTTAGAATTCCAGTTTTTAGGAACACAAACAATGCAAAGTTAAAATACTCAAAAGATTTCTACCAAGTATCAATAAAGATTTCACACTTGTGAATAACTAAGACTTTCAAGGTAAAGACTAGGTTGATATCTGTTGGCAAAGCTCACATGTATTAAGACTATCTCAATAACAGCACATACTTGGCGTGGATGTGGGGAAAAGGGGACACTCATCCATTGTTGGTGGGAATGCCGGCTGGTACAACCTTTCTGGAAAACAATATGGACATTCCTCCAAAGAATAGAAATTGAACTGCCATTTGACCCAGCCATACCACTCCTGGAAATCTACTCTGGGAAACCAAAAATACGCAGCGGAAACACCATCCCTACTTTTATGTTCATAGCAGCATTATTCACAATAGCCAGAATCTGGAAGCAACCAGAGTGCCCGAAAATCGATGACTGGATAAAGAAGCTCTGGTACATCTACACAATGGAATACTATGCAGCTGTTAGGAAAAATGAAGTTATAAAATTTGCCTATAAATGGATGGACATGGAGAAGATTATGTTGAGTGAAATTAGCCAGAAGGAGAGAGACAGATACAGAATGACTGCATTTATTTGCATGGCATAAATATATATGTACATATTATGATACCAATATCCAAGGTCAAGTGAAACATATATCAGGAGGTCTTGTCAAAGGTGGAAATTATCACAAATGTGTGGGAGTCAGAGGTTAGGTAAGACAGAAAATGGAACAGTGTGCTAATAATTGTCGAGGGTACTAATGCCAACCTAGAACTGAGCATTAAATAGAGGCAAAAGGATTCACATGACAACCTTTTAATGTATGTTCTGTAATCCATAGTCTGGAAGGGAAGGAAAAAGAGAAAGAGAAAGGGAAAGAAATAAAGAACCTGCCATGGAGGTGGGCTAGGGAAGGGGGAGGGAACCGGGGACGTTGGTGGTGGGAGATGGGCACTGGTGGAGGGACGGGTGCTGGAACACTGTATGACCAAAACCCAAATATGAACTTTTTAATTGTATATCTTTTTATTTGTATATCTCACGGTGGTATAATAAAATACTTAAAAAATAATAGCACATACTGGGCAGATAAAAAACAAAGTCTGAAAAAGAAAAAACTGATTGCTGTCATTTACTTCCTACAATTCTTTTAATTTTCCATGTTTAGAAGCCACAAAATTTAAACGAACATTCTTAGCTCCTTGAATGTTAAAGAGATTCACCTTTTTTTTTTTTCCTCTCCAGCAAGGGCTACTCTGGAATTCTACCAGATTTATCAGGCTGAGGTGATTACCCTATTACAGAAATAAAACGAATATGTACCAACATAAAAAACATTTGAACTACCATTTTTCATGAAACACAAGACCTTCTTTGATTTAATTGCAACAGTTTTTGTACCTTAGTTAATTTTCAAAAACGGCCTAATTTCTCATTAGAATTTAACCTATACTTATGAGGGAAAGCTCTGCACTATCTCACAAAGTTCTTATCTCTTTGCTGACTCTGGCTCTAGCTCCCACCCTCTCTAAACAGCAGAAGTTCGGGAGCAGAGAGAACTTCAGGGATCAGGAACACTTAAAAGGTTTTACAATTAGACCTTTTAACTTTTTACCATAGGATTTAGATTGAACATGTCAATCTCTCTCCTCCTGCTTAACACTCAGTTTGGAACACATTGCCTATCCCTGCTTAGCAATTTGCTCTTGATTTCAACTTGGTTTCATTTAGCACTTCAACGTTTCACACAGACAAGACAACTGCAAATAATTGATGGCCACGACACACGCATGTGCACACACACATATACAGTTGATCGATTGATCTTTAGTTGTGATTTGACCCTTTTGGAAGGGTAGAGGAAACTGAGACCGACGAAAGGAAGGGCAGTCCCCCAGGGCAAATAGCCCTGCTCCACTGGTTTGGACCTCACCCTGCAATTTTCAGTCTGCACCAGCTTTTGTCCCCTCCCTGTTTTTTTTTGCTTTTTTTTTTTTTTTCACATGAAGCATGGGTCAAGAAAGCGCTTTTGTTGAAAAAACCGCCACCTAGATTATGGCCGAATTAAGTTGTAAACTTTATGCCACTGTTTTTAGCTTTCCTAGTTTCTAATTTTGAGGCTCTTCATATTCCTGAATCAACCAGATGCCATTGGGCTACATTGGCACGTGATAGGTCCAATGGAAATGTTACTGGCGCCCGCTCGAGCAAATCGATGAATAACGGGATTCAAGTGATCAAGTGAAGTTTCTAATTCCTAGTTCCAAGTTCTGAATGCACCTTAGTGGCTTTTGCTAGCTAGAGGCATAATAAAGAAAGTTAAAATTAGTTACTGTCGGGAACGCCGGCTGGGGTCCCCCGACAGTGTCAGGACAGAGGTTGTCTTCTACCTCCGAGGACGCCGGGAGAAGAGATGAAAACTCACGAGTTCGGTGCAGTTCCAAAAATGGCTTTTAAAAAAATTTTTTTATTATACTACCGTGAAACATACAGTTACAAAGGTGTTCATAATTGGTTCTTGGTAATACAGTATTCCAGCACCCATCCCTCCACCAGTGCCCCATTTCCACCACCAATGTACCCCCCCCTCCTCCCACCCCCCCCCCAGGCCGTCTTAATAGCAGGTACCCCAGTTTCCTCTCTTTTCTCTCTCTATCAAAAATGGCTTTTAATAGTACAAAGACTCTTCCACAGCACTCCAATATAATGAACAAACTTTAGCTCTGGTCCGAACTTAAACCATACAAAGAGCCTAAGTCTCCCACCAAAGAGAGAGAGGATCTCACCGAGCTGAGTCCTACCCAGAAGAAGGAGCAAAAGGCCAAAGAGCAAAAGGCCAAAAGCCAAAAGCCAAAAGCACGGAGCCAAAAGCTGAAGGCTGAGGAACCAAAAGGCAAAAGGTGAAGGGGCCTCAAGTCAGCCCCTTATATACACCAAAGTAATCCAACCGGGAGGGGCATGTCAACAAAGAACTCTAAACAGAGTGTAGTGCCACACCTTATTGCAGGTATAAACAAAGGTTATGCCAAGGACTAAGGAGATTATCTCTTATGTAAAACACTGGAGAGAGAGAGGGCTGATATAAAGTAATACATCTTAACTTCATGAGCTTCATGTAATCTAGATGGTACCCACAAGGTCCTTCTTATTATTATCTGCACCAGGGTGATTCTGAGTATCTTGTTCTCATGTACTGAAAGGGTCACTCTCGCCTGCTTAGAGCAAACTAGTATGATCCTTCCTATAGTCTTCCTATAGTCTCAGCGTAGCCAGGGTAGTAGTCTCCTGGTAAATTCCTAACTGTCCCACGCTGGGTGCAGTGGGTATAAAGAGGAGCTGTGCCCAATCTAGAAAACATAGAAGTCTTAGTAGATGTATAAGTCAGAAGTTATTCAATCAAGGTGACTTCTGTAACTGCCACACCCTCTAGCAGTGTTTACATAGAAGAGAGATCTCATTAGGAATGAACCTTGATTTAAGTAGATTAAGCTGGGAGTGAGCAAAACAACAAAACTCCCAGAATAGCTAAACCTGTCCTCCAACAAGTTACGATGTCCAGTCTCTGGAGATAGATGTAGTGAGGACAGGTTAGGCTGAAAAACCTGTAAATTGAATTACTGCATTAATACCCTTTTTGAAATTAATCACCTCATTCATGCCTCCTCTGGTTTGATCATTCCATTCTGGATCTGTTAAGAAAAAACTGCTGTTAAGCCTATCGGGTAATCAAGGTTAGCAGCCAGTTCTCATCTGCGCAGGTTCTGTTATGCTATCGCTTTTTGCGTGCAACAGTTGGATAAAATTATTGGTTATTTCAGGTGAAGTTAAAGCAAAGGTTAGAAATCGAACTTCCCTTTATAAACTTGAAATATCTTTCCAAAACGTCCTAGCTATTGCTTGCATTACTGAAGCTTATTGAGAAGGGTGCTCTCGGACCTTCACTCTGCCAGCTTCTTTCTTAGCCACTTCCCTTAGGGAAACTCTTGGGCGGGTCTAGCAGATTTGGAATGATGAGAGGCTCAGCTCTGAGTGCACCCTGCTGGGCCGGATTCTGGGGTAGAGATAGATGGACTCCTGAGCTCTCTTCTCTAGGAAGCCTAGATCCATGAGGTGAAGCCTGAGCTGCCTGAAGTGACCCTAGGAGGGGAGGGGCCTCAACAGCAGCAATAGCCCTCGCCTCCTAAAAAGCTTTGCAAGCTCCACAGGTGGCAGCGGAGTTAGAGGCAAGACTGAAGCCTTAGGTTTCTGCCTGTGCAGTTGGTGTGGGGTCCTGTCCTGGTTCCCTTACTTCTGAAACACACATGCAGCAAACAATGCAAGTTGCCATTTACTGGCCATTTTCCCGTGTTCTAGCTGGTATTTAGGCCACGTGTTGTTGCAAAGGTCCTTAAGACGCTTTTGGAGGTTCACTGTTTTAACAAGCAACCCAAGGGGGACTCTAACCCTCCCATACTGGCCACTCTAGAGGGACTCTAACCCTCACATGCTGGCCACTAATTCAGAGAATCATCACGCTCTGGACGTCTCGATCAGTGATCTCTGCATTACTACAGGTGTCCCTGGGGCCCTCCTGGGCATCCACCACAACCACAACCTGTGTGTGGAGCTGGACCTAACCTGCCATGGGCTTCCAAGAGATTGGGAGAAGAAAAGTTCTGTCTTGCTTGCTTGCTACCTTCTGTGGCCTTGCTGATGTTTGCTGCATCTCTTACTAGATTATGTGCCTTTCTGTCTTGGTGAGAGGTTTTCCTTCCTAGTCTTTTACCCTTTTTTTTTTCTTTGCCTGGGGCAAAAGCTGCTATCGACCTCGTTTACATTCTAATTGACCTCCAGGTGTGCTCTAGCCATTTCTCTCACTAGCAAGGGAGAGGGAAAAGGACTGCTGAAATTTGGTCTCCTAGAATCTTTCACTAGTGAGTTTCCCTCCGGTTCCTCCCATAGTGATAGGTGACGCGAGACAGACAAAGGAGGGGGTACCACTTTACAGAGACCATTCAGTTGCTTGTCTACCGGTGAAGAACTTAGCCGTAGTGGACTCAGCAGTTGTGACTTGCGGCTGACCACTAGGTCAGCGCCACCATAGACCATATGTTCTTCAGAGCAGACAGCCCACTCGGGCTCCAGAACCTTTTGTGGGACCTTAAGGGTGCCAGTTGTGGAGCCACAGACTCACGCCTATCAGGGTGCTCATACACACACATTCACACAGAGGTTATAACATTCCTCCCCTCTCCCCTAGAGATTTCCAAGGGAGCAGCATACCTTCTTTGCAGATTTTCACTGATTGCTCCTTCTGGTGGAACTCCTCGCAGCCACTCACTGCAATGTTCTGCTGCAGTAGCCAAAATAATGTAGGTGGGCCTCACTGGTACTTATGTGAGGCGGGAAGGGGGAGAGAAATGTAATTTCTTGGGTACATGATGTCAATAACCAACATACACAGGTCACAATTACAAATAGGACAGAAATTACTTCACACAGTTTCACACTCTCTTCAATCACACGGACCGGTCTTCCTTTCACTCAGACTCACCCTACACTCACCACTCTCACAACTCGATTTGGAATTTTTGTTTGAACAGGTTTACTTAGACTGCCGTGATGAGCTCAAGAGAATCCTCGGTGTTGAGCGCCAACTTGCTGTTTCTGGGTTACAAACCTAGGTCTTCCTAGGACTCACCCTGAGGCCTGGACTCGTAACCTGGACTTCTCTCACTCTCGACTTGGAAGGAGGAAGGAGGTGTTCATGTCTCCTTCCCCAGACAGAGTCGGCCATTCTGCTGAATAAAAGGTCAGAGAAAGAGGAGTAGAAGGAGTCTGCCCCATGGCCAGTGAGGCAGGAGAGAGAAATTCAGGGTACAGTAAGAAAGTCAGAAGAGACAGAAGAACACTGAATGACAATAACACACCTAAAATGAGTTTTCCACAGACACGACAGAGGCAAGGGTCTAGGGGTTGATCTGAGCCTGGTAAAAACCTGACAGCTTTCACTAACAACCTGGAAGGAAGCGGTAACGTCTTCCTCCCGCCAGACCTGGGAGGAAGCGACAGTGCTATCCTCCTGCCAAACCTGGGGAGGAAGCGACACCGTTTTCCTCCCGCCAGACCCTGGGAGGAAATGGTACCGCCTTCTTCCCGCCAGACCTGGGAGGAAGCTGCAGCACTTTCCTCCCGCCAGACGGAGAAGTCGGGGTGTCCCTGGATCTCCACCACCACCGGGGCGTCCCCCAGGCTGTGACCTGTGGTTCTAGGACACATCTATCCACCACAGTCGGGAGAGAGTGGCGAGGCTCACCCTTACCGACCCCTCCATCCGACAGTCACTACAGAAGCCGGCACCCAGAATCAGACTTAGCGATTGCAACTAAAAAAGGACGTCCACTTACCCAGGATGGTCTTGTCAGGTGCTTGAGGCAGGTGGGGTCCTTGGCTCCCGGATCCCGGATGAGCCCCCAAATGTAAGGGTTAGCCACCCGATGGGGTGACTGATGGAAGCCTCGGAACGCCGCACCTACCAAGGAAAACTCTGAGGGACCAAGTCCTATGCAAAAGCAAGGGTTTTATTAATAGCGAGTATACTGGGCTCATAGCGTGACCCCAAACGGTCAGTGGCTAAGAGCCCGAGCCCTTCCAGGGAGGATCTTTTAGGAATAATTCCGCTCTACAGAAAAGCCCGCGCATAACTATCCAATAGGTTTAAAATATTACATCAAGGTCTGCGTGCAGGCAGCCAATCACTCTGCACCAGGTAACCATCACCCACCAATCCGGCGTGCCTAATACTTCTTTCCATTTGGCAGCACGGCATGGGCCCAGTCACGTATCATACCAAATACAGAGGGGGACATCAGATGCAACCTCTTGGAATGTTTGCCTTATAAGCCCTCCCTGGAATTATTTGCTTAGGCCCTTCCTGCTGTGCTCTTGTCTTGTCGAGCCATCATTTTATCAGTTACTTTCCAGTTGAGCCATCATTTTATCAGTTACCTCCATTTTTATCAGTTACCTCTGGTTCTTGTCTTTGTGTTCTGTGGGCGAGGCCATTCTTTCAATTTTAAATATTCCTGAAAATTCCCAGAAGTTTACACTTTCCCAGTACCATGAATTATGTCCCCAGACCTTGAACTCATAGGTGACTAGAGATAATCAGGCAATACCTGGGCATATGGTGAAATATATAACTTCTAAAGATCTCAAATAAACAGTCCCCCACCAAAGTGGAAATAGAAAGACCTTAGTCTTAATTTAACAACATTTAAAAGTATTTCAAGTACTTCTTTGGGAGCTCTACATCTGCTTTAATGAAAATGAATGGTGATCAAGATAAAAAGACAGCTCACAGATTGGAAAATAATATTTATCTAATATCCATCTCATAAGGGGTTACTATCCAAGATGTACAAGGCGTGGCTGGCAGAACTTTACAAGAAGAAAACAGCTAACCCCATTAAGAAACTCTTATTGTATGGGGAAGCAGGCATGGATGTAGCATTGGAATAATGTTTGCATGAAAAGTATGAATGAAAGTATTTTAAATTTCAATAAAAATGATAAGTACTACCATTTTATGGTACCATTTTATTGGCACATAGGTGAAATAAAATAATACCATTTTATTGGCACATAGGTGGGAAATAAAAATATTATAAGAATGCAAAGAAATAAAGGACATTACATAAATTTATTGAAATATTTAATTTTCACAGGTATATAACTGTCTGAGTTCATGGTATATGATGTGAATTTCTCTCGATGTAGAAAATATTGTATTTAATTTTTTATGGTTTGTAGAGCTTTTAAGTTCTGCATTTATTAAAAACTTACATGCTAAGATATGATTAATCTACAATAAAAGTTACCTTCTTAATTATAGTGTCTAATGAGTATTGATTGATATATACAATTGTAGGATGACCACAATGAGTGAGATAAAAAAGACTTCTATAACTTCAAAAGTTCTCCTGCTTTGCAGCTAGTTTTCTATCTTACTTTGATTTCTGGCAACTATAATTTGTTTTCTTTCTCTATAGCTTTGCCTTTTTATAGGCTGACATATAAACTCAATCAGAGAGTATTAGTCATTTCATTTCTTTTACCAGAATAATATTTTTTTAGTTTTATCCATATGTTGACTGTATCAACAGAATGTTCTTTTTGTAACTTAGTATTCCATTGTGTGGGTCACCACAGTTTGCTTATCCATTTACCAATTAGTGAACATTTGGGTTGTTTTAAATTTTGGCAATTTTGAATAAAGCTGACACACATTTACTTGCATTTTTAAACTCCTAATTTGATGGTTTTTACTATTGTGGAATATTAAATATTTTTGGTTTATATTTGTCTTCTTTCATCTACAGTTTGACAATTTTTGATAAATTTTTTAAAAAATATTTTATTATACCACCGTGAGATATACAATTACAAAGATGTTCATAAGATGTACATATTTAGGTTTTGGTCATACAGTGTTTCAGCACCCATCCCTCCACCAGTGTCCATTTCCCACCACCAATGTCTCTCCGATTCCCCTCCCCCTCCCATAGCCTGCCTCTATGGCAGGATCTTTATTTCTTTTCTCTTTCTCTATCTCTCTCTCTTTTTCTTCCATTCCACATTGTGGATTACAATACATACATTAAGAGGTTGTCATGTGTATCTTTTTGCCTGTATTTATTTATTTTTATTTTATTTTTTTAATTTTATCACACCACTTTCAGACATACAATTGCAATATGCTCATGCTTCGAATTTTGGTTCCAGTATTCCCACACCCATCCCCTTCACCGAACCATCTCCCATTACCAATGTCCCCACCTCCCTCCCACCTCCCGCACCTTAACTACTTGGTGGGTTCTGTATGTCTTTTCTCTCCTCTCTATCTCTCTCCCTCCTGCCCACATTTCCTACACATCGCTAGAATGCAGTATATTAAAGATATAACTGTTTCCACTAGTTTGATGGACCACATGGTCGCAAGTGGCCACAGCGACTTATGGGCCTCATGGTCAGCATCCAGACAGCAAAAATGGCTGTTATGTGTGGGGTGAGTCTCATCTGGCTGCTTCCGGGACCCCTCAGAGGTGATGGGCCAACACCCAAAAACCCATCATCCTCCTGGGGGCCTCATGGTCAGCTGAGCTAGGAGAGAGCCAAGTTCCAGTTTCCCCAGCTGTGATCTGAGGCTCTGCATGCTATGGCTGGTTGCCCCAGGGCAACTCCTGGGTGGGGCTACTGGGCTCAGACAAAATGGGAGAGGGGAAGGGGCTGACCCCTAGTTCCATCTGATGAATTCCCGGTGTTTCCGCTTCTGGGAGCTGCCTACCAGGGCTCAAACTCGTTTTGCTCTGTTAATCTAGTCTTGAGTCAGCATTCCTCCCAGGCGGGTTCAAATGTGCTGCAGCATCCGGACAGCGAAAGTGGCCACTAATGTGGTGGGTGAGTCTCATCTGGCTGCTTCTGGGACCCCCAGGAGTGATGGGCCATGTGCCTGTATTTAATGCTCAGTTCTAGGTTGGTATTAGCACTTTCGGCAATTAGAGAGCACTTTCTGTTCCATTTTTCCTGTTGAAGGACTCCTTTAAGGGCCTCTGCATTTTGGCTCAAAACATTAGCACAGTAAAGGCCCTAGGTGAGATGCAGGAGGGATTACCCTAGGGCATTGCACCCTCCCTGCTTTCCATAACAATGGGAGGAAGGTCTGAGTTTACAGGGATATAAACTAGCCGGTTCCCGCTCTCCTGTCTTCTTCCTTTGTGGGATCTCGCCTTGTGGCGTTTATTCCCCTTGGAAGCTTTACACGTGGTGAGTCGCCATCTTGGCCTACGTGTCTGGGGTTCTAGCCTGGAATCCTAAGCATCGGGTTTTTCCTTTGCTGATTTGTATGCCTGAACCTGTGATAAGTAAAGCCTTTTAAAACTGCATCGATTCCTGAGTTTTCATCCGTTTCTATCGCCGGCGGAGGTAGAAGGGACTTCGCTTCCCGGCACTGTCGGGGACCCGGCACAGCGCCCGACAACCTGTCTTACCTAGCCTGTGACTCCCACATGTTTATGATAATTTCTACCTTTGACAAGACCTCCTGATCCATGTTTCACCTAACTTGGATATTGGTATCAATATGTTCCATATATTTATGTCATGCAAATAAATGTAGTCATTCTATATTTGTCTCTCTCCTTCTGCTAATTTCACTCAACATGATTCTCTCCACGTAATCCATTTATAGTCAACTTTCCAACAGCTGCGTGGTATTCCATTGTGTAGATACCAAAGTTTCTTTATCCAGTCATCGATTCTGGGCACTCTGGTTGTTTCAAATTCTGGCTATTGTGAATAATGCTATTATGAACATAAAAGTAGGGATAGTGTTTCCGCTGCATATTTTGACTTCCCAGTGTATATTCCTGGCCTGCCACCTAGCTGAACCTCACAACAAGCCAGACCACCTCCCCTACTCCATGGGGCCCGCCATTTTCCACATCCGGACTTCCCTCTCATCACAACTCCACCCCATCAGCCCTGACTATCGCAGCCTGGATCATCCACAGCCACCCTGAAGCAGTATTTTTTCAATCCAGCCCATATGCTGAACCAGAGACTCTCAGACATGGGGCAGAGCTGCTACTTGCTCTCCCTGTGCCTAGCTGCTTGTGAGCGCCCAGGAGGCATGGCGGGTTCTAGCCCTGGCCTGCCACCCTAGCTGAGCCTCACAACAAGCCAGACCACCCTCCCCTACTCCATGGGGCCCGTTTTCCACATCGGACTTCCCTCGTCACAACTCCACCAAGCAGACCAGACTATCACAGCCCGGCTCGCGCGCCGATAGCAGCTGCACAGTTCATCAATAAATGCTTTATTTAGAGGTGACTACGACAGTATGCCACCGCGCAGCAAAGTCTGGCATGCTGCTCGTGGTATTTGATATGCCAAATACCAGTAACATTTATATTAGGTCATTCCAATGACCTAATATAAGTGTTTGAGCTCTTTATGTTCTTGGAGCAGGATGCCTTTGGGTTCTACTAGCATGAGACAGGACATATGGAGATATTACTGGTGCCCGCTCTAGCAAATAGATAATTAACAGGAAGATAGTGATAGTGATATTCTCAGGAGTAGTATTGGGGTCAATGGGAGCTCAATTTCTGGTCTTTGGAGGAATGTCCATATTGTTTTCCAGAAAGGCTGTACCAGCTGTCAGTCCCACCAACAATGGATGAGTGTCCCTTTTCTCTGCTTCCACGCCAGCACTTGTTGTTCTTGCTCTTTTGGTATGTGTCTCTGTTTGTAAAAATGATATATCATTGTTATTTTATTTGCATTCTCCTGATGATTAATGATGATACATTTTTTCACATGTCTTTTGGCCATTAATTTCTTCCTTGTTGAAGTTTATGTTCATTTCTTCTCCCCACTTTTTGATGGGGTTGGTTGTTTTTCTTCTTGTAAAGTTCTACCAGTGCCTGATAGATCCTAGATATTAACCCCTTGTCAGATGGGTATTGGGTGAATATTCTTTCCCATTCTGTGGACCCTTGTATCTTAGTCACTGTTTCTTTTTTGAGGGGCAGAAACTTTTAGTTTCATGTAGTCCCTATGTTTATCTTTTTCTTCTAGTTGCTTTGTTAGTGGTGTCACCTTCTAGTATTGACATTACTTCAATGTCATGGAGGGTTTTACTATATTTCTTCAATGTACTTTATGGATTCAAGTCTGACACTGAGATCTTTTAATCCATTTTGATCTGATTTTTGTGCATGGTGTTAGACAGAGGTCCAAATTCATTTTTTCACATGTCACTGCCCAGTTTTCCCAACACCACTTGTTTTTTTTTTTTTTTGTTTGTTTTTTTTTTTGGTCATCACCTGAGATGCACTGTTACTCCTGAGCTATGCACTCAGGAATTACTCCTGGTGCTCAACCATATGGGATGCCGGGATGGAACCCAGGCCGGCTGGCCAGCCGCGTGCAAGGCAGCGCCTACCCCTGGCTATCGCCCAGCCCCCAACTCCACTTGTTGAAGAGGCTTTCCTTACACCATTGGGCCTCTTTTGCACCTTTATCAAAGATTAGATGATCAGGGCCTGGCGTGGCACAGTGGGTAGGGCATTTGCCCGCATGCGCTGGCCTGTGCCGTGCCTGGGTCGATCCCAGCATCCATATACCCCTGAGCACTGTCAGAGTAATTTCTGAGGTTGTAGAAAGCCAGGAGAACCCTGAAAATCGCTGAGAACAAAAACAAAAAAAAAAAAGATTAGATGATCCATATACCTGAGGTTGGGTATTAGGATACTCAGTTTCTATTCCATAGGTCCACGGGTCTGTTTTTATTCTAATACCATGCTGTTTTAATTACTACTGCCTTGTGTCAGTTTGAGGTTGGGAAAGGTGATCTCCCATCTGTTTTTCTCAGGGATCACTCTTGGCAGGCTCAGTGGACCATATGGGATGCTGGGGATTAAATGCTTACCCACTGTGCTGACTCTGCAGCACTGAAATGTGAATATTGGGAAATTTTCTAGGAAGAGAAGATAGTTTACTGTTTCAGGGAGGTTAAATGAGCTGTCAGTGAAGAGAGCAGAAGAGTGTCTGTGCACCTCTGACCCCTTTTCCTACCCACACAGCCCACACAGATACACACAGACACACACACAGACAGACACACACACACACACACAGTCCTGCCAGCCCACAGTGTGAAGGCCTGAAAATTGTACTTGAGTGATGGGTAGTGTGGGGAACTTGGAACAGGAAAGCAAGTTGATATGATGAACCCAATCCATTATGTTGAAGACATACATTACTAATATGTATTAAATATATTTAAGAAGTATGTCAGTACAGCAATGGAACAAATATTGGTTCTTTCTGGATTGTTAGGGATCTGAGAAAGTCATTTACGCTGGTCTCCATGATGGATGGAATGCTAGTTTCATGGGGAAGGTGTAGAAGGAATGCAAGTCTTTGTTTTCCTGCAAGTATTCCTAGTTGGAATTACATTATTCTGGGAGTTCTCTTCTATCTGGTTCCAGCTACTGGGAGGCCTAGGATATTTGAGGAGGAGTAGCAATTCTCCAAGCTGTGATTGCAAATTTGTGATTCTCATTTTCACAGCTGTGGTTTTGAGCTGATCTGAATGATCAAAAATACACTTCATGGTAAATTTCCAAAATTACTTTTGGAGAATGCAACCAGGAATTTAAAGAATTTTAATTTGTGTATCTTCAGCATCACTCTGCGAATCCTTTTTAGAAATGCAGGGATTCCATCCTCACCCCGATCTGCTGATTCAGGG
>JAJIBD010027386.1:0-23842 GCA_021461705.1 Cryptotis parvus
AATACTTTGCTGTTTAGAAAACATCAGTGTTAAGGTAAATGAAGAATTGAAGCAAATATTTTGTGTCTGGATTTTTCTCATAGAAACACCAAGCCACCTCCTCTGAATTTTTGTACAATAATAAAGAAGCCTTGCCTCTCTCACTGAATGTGTTAGAACCAATGTAACTATATGCTGATCATCCGAACTTTTCACTAAGGTGAAATTGTCGATTCTTAAGGTTTATGACACATAAAACACAGTTCTGAGTCACTCTAAACTGCCCTGTTTTGTCCTTTCCTGTGGACAATTGTTATTCCCTAATGTTACTAGATGAGGTATTGGTACCATGATGGCTCAAGAATTAAAAGCTTTTAAAACCTTAGGAATCTTAGAATTTCCAAATGACTGTGTAACTTATAGAACTAAGAATAAATATCCAACCAATTGATGCTAACGTGAAAGCCCTTGGCCTATTAGCAAACTTTCTAAGCAACCTGGATTAGCCAACGGGTTACCTTTAAATCAAGCCTATTTGGATACAGTTGTTCAATTGCCTTTCTGTAGATTTAGAACCTGATCTTTACAAAAGTTATAGAAATATGGTTTTCTCTCCACCTTACTTTAAATTTGTCAAATGACTTCATAAACCTGACTTGTTCTTTTGCATAAAAACAGACCTTAGTCTGGAGAACTCTCCACTTAGGGTACCCTGTTACTACTAAGAACTCCTAGAATTGGCTGAGGCAGACCAGGCCAACACCAATCATGGTATTTTAATGTCTCTACCTGTTACGTCAGGGCTACCTCAGGCTTGGCCATAACTTGGAAGATCAGGTTCCATGATAAGCTACAGGTGACCTCGGGCCTCTTCCACTGGGTTGAGCAGAGCGTGACAACATCCCTCTTTGGGGCTGAAGCCATTCCCTCCTGCAGCAGCTGTCCCTTGTTGCATGGCCCAGGCAGTTATCAGTTACCACAGATTGGCAGATTCCCTTGTTCTTCACAGGAGATGATTTTTCGCTTCTTCCTTCAGCCGGCCTGCCTCTAGGGTCTCCCTGAGGTTTGTAGGGTACTTGCAGCTGTACCTGTTAACTACATGCTTCTGTCATCTAGACCAATCCCTTTGACTTCTGTTTTCCTGGAAGAGGGCCTTGGGGTCCCATACTGGCTTTCCTGTTCTGCAAGAGGGCTAGGCCCTATTACAGAGAGGAAATATTGTGTTTGAGTTTATGCAAACCAACACAGTGCCGTAAACCATTAAAAACATACTGAAGGTGTAAAGAGAGAAAAAGCACACATTACACTTTTACTCACAACAAAGTACAATACACCAATATGCTGTTGGAACTGCTTAAAAGAAGCATAAAGTCCTGTTGAAATAGAGCAGACAGTTTAACAGTATCCTAACTCATTTAATTCCATGCCAAAACCCTAATTTACCAATTTTTAGAGCACTGTAACAGGAGTCCATACCATCTGTCTAATATTCTTTCCATAGATCTTACCAAAAATGTACTAGAAAAATTCTTCAGAAAAGAGTTTTATAGTTTTTCTACTTAACATTCTCAAACCTTCTACACATTCCTGTACATTCATTCTGTCCTGTAACTCTCCTGCATTTTATTTTAAAAACAATCCTTTGCTTTAACAGAATTCCTTCCCCCTTTTTTTTCACTGACATCTCCATCCATTATCTCTCTGTTACTTAGAATGCATTATCTAGACCCTTATAGTTACACCCTAAAGGTATTACCTTACTGATCTCACAGAGCCTCAATACAGATTAATCTCCCAAATTTGGAAACAAGCTGCTAGTTATTATTTCATCTAGCATAGTAAAAACTACTTTAAAGCATTAAATCAGTTCCATACATATCCAAGAGGCTGACACGCTCACAATTAAAGCTCATTTGAATTGATGCTTGGCAAAGGTTCACTTCATATTAGAAATTATCCAAAAAAAACATTTAAAAATTTTATCTTTAGAATTCCAGTTTTTAGGAACACAAACAATGCAAAGTTAAAAAAACTCAAAAGATTTCTACCAAGTATCAAAAAAGATTTCACACTTTGAATAACTAAGACTTTCAAGGTAAAGACTAGGTTGATATCTGTTGGCAAAGCTCACATGTATTAAGACTCATCTCAATAACAGCACATACTTGGCGTGGATGTGGGGGAAAAAAGGGACACTCATCCATTGTTGGTGGGAATGCCGGCTGGTACAACCCTTCTGGAAAACAATATGGACATTCCTCCAAAGAATAGAAATTGAACTGCCATTTGACCCAGCCATACCACTCCTGGAAATCTACTCTGGGAAACCAAAAATACGCAGCGGAAACACCATCCCTACTTTTATGTTCATAGCAGCATTATTCACAAAAGCCAGAATCTGGAAGCAAACCAGAGTGCCCCAAAATCGATGACTGGATAAAGAAGCTCTGGTACATCTACACAATGGAATACTATGCAGCTGTTAAAAATGAAGTTATAAAATTTGCCTATAAATGGATGGACATGGAGAAGATTATGTTGAGTGAAATTAGGCCAGAAGGAGAGAGAGACAGATACAGAATGACTGCATTTATTTGCATGGCATAAATATATATGTACATATTATGATACCAATATCCAAGGTCAAGTGAAACATATATCAGGAGGTCTTGTCAAAGGTGGAAATTATCACAAATGTGTGGGAGTCAGAGGTTAGGTAAGACAGAAAATGGAACAGTGTGCTAATAATTGTCGAGGGTACTAATGCCAACCTAGAACTGAGCATTAAATAGAGGCAAAAGGATTCACATGACAACCTTTTAATGTATGTTCTGTAATCCATAGTCTGGAAGGGAAGGAAAAGAGAAAGAGAAAGGGAAAGAAATAAAGAACCTGCCATGGAGGTGGGCTAGGGAAGGGGAGGGAACCGGGACTTGGTGGTGGGAGATGGGCACTGGTGGAGGGACGGGTGCTGGAACACTGTATGACCAAAACCCAAAAATGAACTTTTTAATTGTATATCTTTTTTTATTTGTATATCTCACGGTGGTATAATAAAAATACTTAAAAAATAATAGCACATACTGGGCAGATAAAAAACAAAGTCTGAAAAAGAAAACTGATTGCTGTCATTTACTTCCTACAATTCTTTTAATTTTCCATGTTTAGAAGCCACAAAATTTAAACGAACATTCTTAGCTCCTTGAATGTTAAAGAGATTCACCTTTTTTTTTTCCTCTCCAGCAAGGGCTACTCTGAATTCTACCAGATTTATCAGGCTGAGGTGATTACCCTATTACAGAAATAAAACGAATATGTACCAACATAAAAACATTTGAACTACCATTTTTCATGAAACACAAGACCTTCTTTGATTTAATTGTGCACAGTTTTTGTACCTTAAGTTAATTTTCAAAAACGCCTAATTTCTCATTAGAATTTAACCTATACTTATGAGGTAAAGCTCTGCACTATCTCACAAAGTTCTTATCTCTTTGCTGACTCTGGCTCTAGCTCCCACCCTCTCTAAACAGCAGAAGTTCGGGAGCAGAGAGAACTTCAGGGAGGGAACACTTAAAAGGTTTTGCAATTAGACCTTTTAACTTTTTACCATAGGATTTAGGATTGAACATGTCAATCTCTCCTCCTGCTTAACACTCAGTTTGGAACACATTGCCTATCCCTGCTTAGCAATTTGCTCTTGATTTCAACTTGGTTTCATTTAGCACTTCAACGTTTCACACAGACAAGACAACTGCAAATAATTGATGGCCACGACACACGCATGTGCACACACACACATATACAGTTGATCGATTGATCTTTAGTTGTGATTTGACCCTTTTGGAAGGGTAGAGGAAACTGAGAGACTGAGAAAGGAAGGGCAGTCCCCCAGGCAAATAGCCCTGCTCCACTGGTTTGGACCTCACCCTGCAATTCTCAGTCTGCACCAGCTTTTGTCCCCTCCCTGTTTTTTTTTGCTTTTTTTTTTTTCACATGAAGCATGGGTCAAAGAAAGCGCTTTTGATAAAAAAAAAACCGCCACCTAGATTATGGCCAAATTGTTGTAAACTTTATGCCACTGTTTTTAGCTTCCTAGTTTCTAATTTTTGAGGCTCTTCATATTCCTGAATCAACCAGATGCCATTGGGCTACATTGGTACGTGATAGGGTCCAATGGAAATGTTACTGGCGTTCCCTCGAGCAAATCGATGAATAACGGGATTCAAGTGATCAAGTGAAGTTTCTAATTCCTAGTTCCAAGTTCTGAATGCACCTTAGTGGCTTTTGCTAGCTAGAGGCATAATAAAGAAAGTTAAAATTAGTTACTGTCGGGAACGCCGCTGGGGTCCCCGACAGTGTCAGGACAGAGGTTGTCTTCTACCTCCGAGGACACGGGAGAAGAGATGAAAACTCACGAAGTTCGGTGCAGTTCCAAAAATGGCTTTTTTTAAAAAATTTTTTATTATACTACCGTGAAACATACAGTTACAAAGGTGTTCATAATTGGTTCTTGGTAATACAGTATTCCAGCACCCATCCCTCCACCAGTGCCCCATTTCCACCACCAATGTACCCCCTCCCCCTCCCACCCCCCCAGGCCGTCTCATAGCAGGTACCCCAGTTTTCCTCTCTTTCTCTCTCTCTATCAAAAATGGCTTTTAATAGTACAAAGACTCTTCCACAGCACTCCAATATAATGAACAAACTTAGCTCTGGTCCGAACTTAAACCATACAAAAGAGCCTAAGTCTCCACACCAAAGAGAGAGAGGATCTCACCGAGCTGAGTCCTACCCAGAAGAAGGAGCAAAAGGCCAAAGAGCAAAAGGCCAAAAGCCAAAAGCCAAGAGCCAGGGAGCGAAAGCTGAAGGCTGAGGGAACCAAAAGGCAAAAGGTGAAGGGCCTCAAGTCAGCCCCCTTATATACACCAAAGTAATCCAACCGGGAGGGCATGTCAACAAAGAACTCTAAACAGAGTGTAGTGCCACACCTTATTGCAGGTATAAACAAAGGTTATGCCAAGGACTAAGGAGATTATCTCTTATGTAAAACACTGGAGAGAGAGGGCTGATATAAAGTAATACATCTTAACTTCACTGAGCTTCATGTAATCTAGATGGTACCCACAAGGTCCTTCTTATTATTATCTGCACCAGGGTGATTCTGAGTATCTTGTTCTCATGTACTGAAAGGGTCACACTCGCCTGCTTAGAGCAAACTAGTATGATCCTTCCTATAGTCTTCCTATAGTCTCAGCGTAGCCAGGGTAGTGAGTCTCCTGGTAAATTCCTAACTGTCCCACGCTGAGTGCAGTGGGTATAAAGAGGAGCTGTGCCCAATCTAGAAAACATAGAAGTCTTAGTAGATGTATAAGTCAGAAGTTATTCAATCAAGGTGACTTCTGTAACTGCCACACCCTCTAGCAGTGTTTACATAGAGAGAGATCTCATTAGAATGAACCTTGATTTAAGTAGATTAGCGGGAGTGAGCAAAACAACAAAACTCCCAGAATAGCTAAACCTGTCCTCCAACAAGTTACGATGTCCAGTCTCTGGAGATAGATGTAGTGAGGACAGGTTGAGCCGTAAAACCTGTAAATTGAATTACTGCATTAATACCCTTTTTGAAATTAATCACCTCATTCATGCCTCCTCTGGTTTGATCATTCCATTCTGGATCTGTTAAGAAAAAACTGCTGTTAAGCCTATCGGGTAATTAAGGTTAGCAGCCAGTTCTCATCTGCGCAGGTTCTGTTATGCTATCGCTACGTGCAACAGTTGGATAAAATTATTGGTTATTTCAGGTGAAGTTAAAGCAAAGGTTAGAAATCGAACTTCCTTTATAAACTTGAAATATCTTTCCAAAACGTCCCTAGCTATTGCTTGCATTACTGAAGCTTATTGAGAAGGGTGTTCGGACCTTCACTCTGCCAGCTTCTTTCTTAGCCACTTCCCTTAGGAAACTCTTGGGCGGGTCTAGCAGATTTGGAATGATGAGAGGCTCAGCTCTGATGCACCCTGCTGGGCCGGATTCTGGGGTAGAGATAGATGGACTCCTGAGCTCTCTTCTCTAGGAAGCCTAGATCCATGAGGTGAAGCCCTGAGCTGCCTGAAGTGACCCTAGGAGGGAGGGGCTCCTTAAAGCAGCAATAGCCCCCCCCTCCTAAAAAGCTTTTTGCAAGCTCCACAGGTGGCAGCTTGAGTTAGAGGCAAGACTGAAGCCCAGGTCTCTGCCTGTGCAGTTGGTGTGGGGTCCTGTCCTGGTTCCCCTTACTTCTGAAACACACATGCAGCAAACAATAATGCAAGTTGCCATTTACTGGCCATTTTCCCGTGTTCTAGCTGGTATTTAGGCCACGTGTTGCTGCAAAGGTCCTTAAGACGCTTTAGAGGTTCACCGTTTTAACAAGCAACCCAAGGGGGACTTTAACCCCCTCCCATACTGGCCACTCTAGAGGGGACTCTAACCCCTCACATGCTGGCCAACTAATTCAGAGAATCATCACGCCTGGACGTCTCGATCAGTGATCTCTGCATTACTACAGGTGTCCCTGGGGCCCTCCTGGGCATCCACCACAACCACAACCTGTGTGTGGAGCTGGACCTAACCTGCCATGGGCTTCCAAGAGATTGGGAGAAGAAAAGTTCTGTCTTGCTTGCTTGCTACCTTCTGTGGCCTTGCTGATGTTTGCTGCATCTCTTACTAGATTATGCCTTTCTGTCTTGGTGAGAGGTTTTCCTTCCTAGTCTTTTACCCTTTTTTTTTCTTTGCCTGGGGCAAAAGCTGCTATCGACCTCGCTTACATTCTAATTGACCTCCAGGTGTGCTCCTAGCCATTTCTCTCACTAGCAAGGGGAGAGAGGGAAAAGGACTGCTGAAATTTGGTCTCCTAGAATCTTTCACTAGTGAGTTTCCTCCGGTTCCTCCCATAGTGATAGGTGACGCGAGACAGACAAAGGAGGGGGGTACCACTTTACAGAGACCATTCAGTTGCTTGTCTACCGGTGAAGAACTTAGCCGTAGTGGACTCAGCAGTTAGACTGGCCGGCGACCACTAGGTCAGCGCCACCATAGACCATATGTTCTTCGTAGCAGACAGCCCACTCGGGCTCCAGAACCTTTGTGGGACCTTAAGGGTGCCAGTTGTGGAGCCACAGACTCACGCCTATCAGGGTGCTCATACACACACACATTCACACAGAGTTCTAACATTCCTCCCCCCTTCCCCTAGAGATTTCCAAGGGAGCAGCATACCTTCTTTGCAGATTTTCACTGATTGCTCCTTCTGGTGGAACTCCTCGCAGCCACTCACTGCAATGTTCTGCTGCAGTAGCTAAAATAATGTAAGTGGGCCTCACTGGTAGCTTGTGTGAGGCGGGAAGGGGAGAGAAATGTAATTCCTGGACTTGACATGATGTCAATAACCAACATACACAGGTCACAATTACAAATAGGACAGAAATTACTTCACACAGTTTCACACTCTCTTCAATCACACGGACCGGTCTTCCTTTCACTCAGACTCACCCTACACTCACCCTCTCACAATCCGGATTTGGAATTTTTGTTTGAACAGGTTTACTTAGACTGCCGTGATGAGCTCAAGAGAATCCTCGGTGTTGGCGCCAACTTGCTGTTTCTGGGTTACAAACCTAGGTCTTCTTAGGACTCACCCTGAGGCCTGGACTCGAACCTGGACTTCCTCACCTCGACTTGGAAGGAGGAAGGAGGTGTTCATGTCTCCCTTCCCCAGACAGAGTCGGCCATTCTGCTGAATAAAAGGTCAGAGAAAGAGGAGTAGAAGGAGTCTTGCCCCATGGCCAGTGAGGCAGGAGAGAGAAATTCAAGGTACAGTAAGAAAGTCAGAAGAGACAGAAGAACACTGAATGACAATAACACACCTAAATGAGTTTTCCACAGACACGACAGAGGCAAGGGTCTAGGGGTTGATCTGAGCCTGGTAAAAACCTGACAGTTTCACTAACAACCTGGAAGGGAAGCGGTAACGTCTTCCTCCCGCCAGACCTGGGAGGAAGCTTACAGTGCTATCCCCTCCCGCCAAACCTGGGAGGAACGACACCGTTTCCCTCCCGCCAGACCTGGGAGGAAATGGTACCGCCTTCCCGCCAGACCTGGGAGGAAGCTGCAGCACTTTCCTCCCGCCAGACGGAGAAGTCCGGGTGTCCCTGGATCTCCACCACCACCGGGGCGCCCCCAGGCTGTGACCTGTGGTTCTAGGACACATCTATCCACCACAGTCGGGGAGAGAGGGCGAGGCTCACCCCTTACCGACCCCTCCATCCGACAGTCACTACAGAAGCCGGCACCCAGAATCAGACTTAGCGATTGCAACTATAAAAGGACGTCCACTTACCCAGGATGGTCTTGTCAGGTGCTTGAGGCAGGTGGGGTCCTTGGCTCCGGATCCGGATGAGCCCCCAAATGTAAGGGGTTGGCCACCCGATGGGGTGACTGATGGAAGCCTCGGAACGCCGCACCTACCAAGGAAAACTCTGAGGGACCAAGTCCTATGCAAAAGCAAGGGTTTTATTAATGTTAGTATACTCGGGCTCATAGCGTGACCCCAAACGGTCAGTGGCTGAAGAGCCCCGAGCCCTTCCAGGAGGATCTTTTAAGGAATAATTCCCGCCTACAGAAAAGCCCGCGCATAACTATCCAATAGGTTTAAAATATTACATCAAGGTTCATGCAGGCAGCCAATCACTCTGCACCAGGTAACCATCACCCACCAAGGCGTTTAATACTTCTTTCCTATTTGGCACGGTATGGACCCAGTCACGTATCATACAAATACAGAGGGGGACATCAGATGCAACCTCTTGGGAATGTTTGCCTTATAAGCCCTCCCTGGAATTATTTGCTTAAGGCCCTTCCTGCTGTGCTCTTGTCTTGTCGAGCCATCATTTTATCAGTTACTTTCAGTTGGTTCCATCATTTTATCAGTTACCTCCATTTTATCAGTTACCTCTGGTTCTTGTCTTTGTGTTCTGTAAGGCGTGGGCCATTCTTTCAATTTTAAATATTCCTGAAAATTCCGAGAAGTTTACACTTTCCCAGTACCATGAATTATGTCCCAGACCTTGAACTCATAGGTGACTAAGAGATAATCAGGAAATACCTGGGCATATGGTGAAATATATAACTTCAAAGATCTCAAATAAACAGTCCCCACCAAAGTGGAAATGAAAGACCTTAGTCTTAATTTAACAAAATTTAAAAGTATTTCAAGTACTTCTTTGGGAGCTCTACATCTGCTTTAATTGAAAATGAATGGTGATCAAGATAAAAAAGACAGCTCACAGATTTGGAAAATAATATTTATCTAATATCCATCTCATAAGGGGTTACTATCCAAGATGTACAAGGCGTGGCTTGTAGAACTTATATAGAAGAAAACAGCTAACCCCATTAAGAAACTCTTATTGTATGGGGAAGCAGGCATGGATGTAGCATTGAATAATGTTTGCATGAAAAGTATGAATGAAAGTATTTTAAATTTCAATAAAAATGATAAGTACTATCATTTTATGGTACCATTTTATTGGCACATAGGTGAAATAAAATAATACCATTTTATTGGCACATAGGTGAAATAAAAATATTATAAGAATGCAAAGAAATAAAGGACATTACATAAATTTATTGAAATATTTAATTTTCACAGGTATATAACTGTCTGAGTTCATGGTATATGATGTGAATTTCTCTCGATGTAGAAAATATTGTATTTAATTTTTTATGGTTTGTAGAGCTTTTAAGTTCTGCATTTATTAAAAACTTACATGCTAAGATATGATTAATCTACAATAAAAGTTACCTTCTTAATTATAGTGTCTAATGAGTATTGATTGATATATACAATTGTAGGATGACCACAATGAGTGAGATAAAAGACTTCTATAACTTCAAAAAGTTCTCCTGCTTTGCAGCCAGTTTTCTATCTTACTTTTGATTTCTGGCAACTATAATTTGTTTTCTTTCTCTATAGCTTTTGCCTTTTATAGGCTGACATATAAACTCAATCATAGAGTATTAGTCATTTGTATCTGGCTTCTTTTACCCAGAATAATATTTTTAGTTTTATCCATATGTGGACTGTATCAACAGAATGTTCTTTTTGTAACTTAGTATTCCATTGTGTGGGTCACCACAGTTTGCTTATCCATTTACCAATTAGTGAACATTTAAGGTTTTGTTTTAAATTTTGGCAATTTTGAATAAAGCTGACACACATTTACTTGCATTTTTAAACTCCTAATTTGATGGTTTTTTACTATTGTGGAATATTAAATATTTTGGTTTATATTTGTCTTTTCATCTACAGTTTGACAATTTTGATAAATTTTTAAAAAATATTTTATTATACCACCGTGAGATATACAATTACAAAGATGTTCATAAGATGTACATATTTAGGTTTTGGTCATACAGTGTTTCAGCACCCATCCCTCCACCAGTGTCCATTTCCCACCACCAAGTCCCTATTCCCCCTCCCATAGCCTGCCTCTATGGCAGGATCTTTATTTCTTTCTTCTTCTATCTCTTTCTTTTTCTTCCATTCCACATTGTGGATTACAATACATACATTAGAGGTTGTCATGTGTATCTTTGTGCCTGTATTTATTTATTTTTATTTTTATTTTTTAATTTTATCACACCACTTTCAGACATACAACTGTATATGCTCATGCTCGCAATTTGGTTCCAGTATTCCAACACCCATCCCTTCACCCGAACCCATCTCCCATTACCAATGTCCCCACCTCCCTCCCACCTCCCCGCACCCCAACTATTTGGTAGTTCTGTATGGCTTTCTCCTCTCTATCTCTCCCCTCCCGCCTACATTTCCTACACATCGTAGAATGCAGTATATTAAAGATATAACTGTTTCCATAGTATGATGACCATATGGTCGTAAGTGCCCACGCCGACTTATGGGCCTCATGGTCAGCATCCAGACAGCAAAACAGGGTGAGTCTCATCTGGTTTTCCCGGACCCCTCAGAGGTGATGGCCAACAACCAAAACCCATCATTCCTCCTGGGGGCCTCATGGTCAGCTGAGCTAGGAGAGAGCCAAGTTCCAGTTTCCCCAGCTGTGTCTGAGGCTCTGCATGCTATGGCTGGTTGCCCCAGGGCAACCCCTGGGTGGCCATTGGGCTCAGACAAAATGGAGGGAAGGGCTGAGCCTTAGTTCCATCTGATGACCACCCGTGTTTCCCGCTTCTGGGAGCCTGCCTACCAGGGCTCAAACTCACTATGCTCAGTTAATCTAATCTTGAGTCAGCACTCCTCCCAGGCGGGTTAAATGTGCTGCATCCGATAGCTAGTGGGCTACTTAATGGTGGGTGAGTCTCATCTGGCTCTTCTGGGACCTCCCAGGAGTGATGGGCCATGTGCCTGTATTTAATGCTCTTTAGGTTGGTATTAGCACTGCGCAATTATTAGCACACTGTTCCATTCCCGTTGTTGCAGACTCCTTTCAGGGCCCCTGCAGTTGGCCCAAACATTAGCACAGTAAAGGTTCTAGGTGATGCAGGGAGGGATTACCTAAGGGCATCGAATCCTCCCTGCTCATAATAATGGGAGGAAGGGCTGAGATACAGTGGATATAAACCAGTTGGTCCCCGCCTCCCTACTCTTCCTTGTAATGCCTTGTGAGCGTTATTCCTTGAAGCTTTTTACACGTGGTGGTCTCCATCTTGGCCTACACGTGTCTCAAGTTCTAGCCTGGAACCTAAGCATCCGTGTTTTCCCTTTGCTGATTTGTATGCCTGAACCTGTGATAAGTAAAGCCTTTAAAACTGCAACGGATTCCTGAGTTTTCATCCGCTTCCGCCGGCTTCGGAGGTAGAAGGGAACTCGCTTCCGCACTGTCGGGGACCCCGCACAGCGTCCGACACACCCTGTTCACCTAGCCTGTGACTCCCCCACGTTTATGATAATTTCTACCTTTACAAGACCTCCTAATCTGTTTCACCTGACCTTGATGATTGGTATCATAATATGTTCAGATATATTATGTGTCATGCAAATAAATGTAGCTCATTGTATATTTGTCTCTCTCCTTCTGGCTAACTTCACTCAACATGATTCTCCACGTCCATCCATTTAGGCAAACTTTTCCTAACAGCTGCGTAGTATTCCATTGTGGGATGTAACCCAAGTTTTTTATCCAGTCATCGATTCCCTCAGGCACTCTGGTTGTTTCCAAATTCTGGCTATTGTGAATAATGCTATTATGAACATAAAAGTAGGGATGGTGTTTCCGCTGCATATTTTTGACTTCCCAGTGTATATTCCTGGCCTGCCACCCCACAGAACCCTCACAATAAGCCAGACCATTTCCCCCCTACTCCATGGGGCCCGCGTATTTTCCATATCCGACTTCCCCTCTCTCATCATAACCCACCATCAGCCCTGACTATCACAGCCTGATCATCCAACAGCCATCTTCAAGCAGTATTTTTTTTCTAATCCAGCCCTACCTACGTTGAACCAGAGACTCAGTATATGGGCAGAGACTTTGTGCCTCCCTGTCCAGTAGGTGCCAGAGGCGCCTGAGAGGGGGCATGGCGGTTCTGAAGCCCTGGCCTGCCACCCAGCTGAGCCTCACAACAAGTCTGACCAATTCTCTCCTACTCCATGGGGCCCGCCGCTTCCACATCCGATTCTCTTCCACAACTCCACCAGCAGACCGAGACTATCATTGAGCCCGGCTCATGGGCTGGGCCGCTTTAGCAGCTGCACAGTTCATCAATATATTTTTTATTTAGAGGTGACTAAGGCGACAATATGCCACCAGCACAGCAAGTCTGGCATGCTGCTCCGTAGCATTTGATATGCTCAATACCTAGTAACATTTTGCACATTCGGTCTCCAATGACCTAATATAATTGTTTGAGGCTCTTTATGTTCTTGGAGCAAGCGGATGCCTTTGGGTTCTACTAGCATGAGACAGGACATATGGAGATATTAATGGTGCCCGTCTAGCAAATAGATAATTAAAGGAAGATAGTGATAGTGATATTCTCAGGGAGTAGTATGGCTGAGTCAAATGGGAGCCTCTAATTTCTGGTCTTGAGGAATGTCCATGATTGTTTTCCCCAGAAAGGCTGTACCAGCTGTCATTCCCACCAACAATGGATGAGTGTCCCCTTTTCTAAGCCTCCACTTCATAATTTTAAGCTTGTTCTTTTGATAGAGGTGCGGGGCTCTCTAAGTGTAAAATGATATATCATTGTTATTTTTATTTGCATCTCTCTGATGGATTAATGATGATGAGCATTTTTTCACATGTCTTGGCCATCGAATTTTCCTTAAATAGAAGTTTATGTTCATTTCTCTTCCTCCCCACTTTTTGAGGGTTGGTTGTTTTCTTCTTGTAAAGTTCCTACCAGTGCCTTATAGATCCTAGATATTAACCCCTTGTCAGATGGGTATTGAGTGAATATTCTTTCCCATTCTGTGGACTCGCTTGTATCTTAGTCACTGTTTCTTGAGGGGCCAGAAACTTTTTTACTTTCAAGTAGTCCCCATGTTTACATCTTTCTAGTTACTTTGCTATGGTGTTTCACCTTGGAAGATGCCACTTACCCTTCCAATGCTCACATGAGGGTTTTACTATATTTTCTTCTAACGAACTTTATGGATTCAAGTCTGACACTGAAGAGCTTAACCACTTGATCTGATTTTAAGGCATAGTTGAGGACTAAATCATTTTTCACATGTTACTGCCTAGTTTTCCTAACACCACTTTTTTTTTATGTTGTTGTTTTTTTTTGCTTTTGGCCACACCCGGTGATGCTCAAGGGTTACTCCTGGCTATGCACTCCAGAATTACTCTGATTGTGCCCGGGACCGACGGAGCTTTCCGGGGATGGAATCTAGGTGGGCAGATGGTAGCCAGGCGCAAGGCAAACGCTCACCCGCGCTTAGCCGTCGCTTCCAGCCCCCCAACACCACTTGTTGGAAGAGGCTTTCCTTACACCATTTGAGCCTTTTGCACCTTTATCAAAAGATTAGATGATCAGGGGCCTGAGCTATAGCACAGCGGTAAAGTATTTGCCTTGTATGGCGGGTCTGAGCCGGCCTGGGTCTGATCCCCAGCATCCCATATATAGTCCCTGAGCATCGCCTAGAGTAATTCTGATGGGCAGAGCCGGAGAAACCCCTGAGCATCGCTGGGTGACCCAAAAAGCAAAAAAAAAAAAAAAAAAAGATTAGGGATGATCATACTGAGGTTGGGTATTAGGGATACTTCACCTCATTCCATAAATCCACGGGTCTGTTTTTATTCTAATACCATGCTGTTTTAATTAATACTGCCTTGTATACAGATCTAGAGGTTGGGAAAGGTGATGCTCCCATCTTCTTTTTTACTCAGGGACACTTGGCAGGCTCAGTGGACCATATGGGATGCTTGGAGATTGAAATGTCTCACCCACTGTGCTAACTTGCAGCACTGAAATGTGAATATTTTGGAAATTTTCAGAAGAGAAGATAGTTTACTGTCTCAGGGAGGTTACAATTGAGCTGTGCAGTGAAAAGAGGCAGAAGAGTGTCTGTGCACCCCTGACTTCTTCCTGCCCACACAGCCACACACAGATACACATATACACACACACAGACAGATACACACACTTACACAGTCCTGGTAGCTCCAGTGTGAAGGCCTGCAAATTGTACTTGAAAGTGATGGGAAGCCAGTGGGGAACTTGGAACAGGAAAGCAAGTTGATATGAACCCAATTTATTATGTTGAAGACATACATACTATATGTATTAAATATATTTAAGAAGTATATCAGTACAGCAATGGAACAGATATTGGCTCTTCCTCTGGATTGTATAGGATCGAGAGCCATTTACGCTGGTCTCCATGATGGATGGAATGCTAGTTTCTATGGGAAGGGAGAAGGAATGCAAGTCTTTGTTTTCCTGCAAAAGTATATTTCTAGTTGGAATTATAATATTCTGGGAGCTCCCTCACTATCCAGTTCCAGCTACTCAGAGGCTTAGATATGAGAGTAGTAATCCTCCAAGCTGTGATTGCAAATTTGGGATTCTCGATTTTCAGAGCGTGGTACCTGAAGCTGATCTGAATGATCAAAAAAATAGACTTCATGGTAAATTGTAAAATCACTTCTGAATGAAACCAGGAATCAAAGAATTTTAATTTTAGTATCAGGAGCACTCAGCGAACTTTTTAGAAATGCAGACATTCCATCCTCACCCCGATCTAGCTGATTCAGGGTAAGGCCCAGAAATCTGTAATCAGCTTGTCTTGGGAGAATGTTGGAGTGCATGGTCAAGTTCCTTTCTCACATTGAAAGCGATTTGAGACTACCCTGATCCCTAGTAGTACCTGGTGGAAAATATGTAAGCTGGTGATGAAATGTTCTGGCGCAAGGTAGGGCAGCTACGTATATGACAAATGCCTTAAATTTGACTTTCCTCTGTCCTCCGCATGTTCCAGTCTTAGAACCACTCCTTAATATAGCCAAATGGAGGCTCTAGTATCACTAGTTGAGACTGTGAGGGTCCTTCGCAGTTTCAGTTGGGTAGATCTCTTCTCATTCCTGACTGCAAAGTTCCTTCTAACCAAGATCCTTTTCTTAGTTGGATTTCAGTCTTATTTATTCTTAGGCACACTTGTGAACACTACTATTTGACTAGTTTTCATCCAATCAGGCTACTGAAAATTTCATGGCTTTACTTTAATCAGGTTAATTTATGTTAAATTGGGGGCCTCTCTCAGAATTACAGATTTTTTTCTATGTTTTGATGTTGATAGAGTTTGTCTATCGTAGATGTCTATTTTCTTTTGGGCTCTGGGCTCTCTTTATAGCTTCATTCTGATTGAAACCCAAATTCCATCTACTTTGTTTGACTTCTGTGTAGAGAGGTGTTGGGGAAACGCCAGGGTCCCCTCGAAGAAAGTTAGGAAAGTAGGTTCTCTTCTACCTCTAGAACGTCGGGAGCAGATAAAAAACTCATGAGTCCGTGCAGTTCAAAGGCTTTTAAGAAAACTAACAGCTCTTTACAGCACTCCAATATAATGAACAAACTTTAGCTCTGGTTAGAACTTAGACCATACAAAAGAGCCTAAGTCCCCACCAAAGAGAGAGGATCTCACCCGAGCTGAGTCCTACCAAGAAGAAGGAGCAAAAGTCTAAAGAGCAAAAAGCCAAAAGCCAAAAGCAAAAGGCCGAGGAACCAAAAGCTAAAGCTAAAAGGGCCAGAGGAAAGTTGAAGTGTGAAGGGGGCCTTTGGAAGTCAGCCCTCTTATATACACCAAAGTAACCAACCGAGAAGGGTAATATCAACAAAGAACTCTAAAACAGAATGTAGTGCCACACCTTATTGCAGGTATAAACAAAGGTTATGCCAAGGACTAAAGAGATTATCTCTATGTAAAACACTGGAGAGAGAGGTGCTTATATAAAAGAAATACATCTTAACATGAGCTTCATGTAATCTAGACGGTACCCACAAGGTCCTTCTTATTATTATCTGCACCAAGTGATTCTGAGTATCTTGTTCCATGTACTGAAAGGGACACTCGCCTGCTTAGAGCAAAACTAGTATGATCCTTCCTATAGTCTTCCTATAGTCTCAACGCGAGCCAGGGTAGTAGTCTCCTGTAAATTTAACTGTCCCACGCTGCAGTGGGTATAAAGAGAGCTGTGCCCAATCTAGAAAATATAGAAGTCTTAGTAGATATAAGTGAAGTTATTCAATCAAGGTGACTTCTGTAACTGCCACACCCTCTAGCAGTGTTTACATAGAAGAGAAGTCTCATTAGAATGAAACTTGACTTAAAGATTAAGCTTGGAGTGGTAAACAAAAAAAACCCCATAGCTAAACAAGTCCTCCATACAGGTTTAAGCATTTCTGCTCATGATACTCACAGAGCTCATTAACTCCACTGACAATGGAAGTTTCCTGAAAGTTCAGCCATGGTTCTCAGAAGTACCCCATGTATGGTACAAATTATCTATGCCTATATTAGATAAAGATACCTTGGGAAGAGGTTGCAAAGAAATTTCTCCTTTTCCCTCACTGACAAAGAGCCAACAGAAAGCTTAAAAAAAAAACAGTGCTCCGGGTAGAAGTAGGGTGAAAGTAACCCTCCTCTCCCTGCTAGTGGAAATGTTAACTAGTTCAGCTTCTTTGGAAAACAATACAAAAACTTCTAAAAATACTAAGAATTGGGCTTATAGACCAGGAATCCCACTTCCATCTACCCAAGGACTGAAAAAACACTTTTGAAAATACATTTTGTGCCTCGTATGTTACACTGCAGCACTACTCACAACAGCTAACATCTGGAAACTACCTCAAGTGCCCAAGAACAGATGTCAGTATAAAGGAACTATAATATGCTGGCAAAAATTCATTTGCAATTGGATTGTCAAATTACCAAAATGTCATGTGTAGATTCACTCGAAGCTGAAACACGTTTTTTTCAGAATGAGGGCAAATTTTTTGAGCCTTTGTTAGGGGTTCATAAACAAAAGGAGTGGAGAGGAGAGCCATGGTTCCCCTCATGGGGGGGCCCTAAGGTCCCAGGGCCTAAGGGACCCTTTGTGGATTCCATGCTCTAATATAACTTCGGGAGCCAGGGGTAACCATGGTAGCAGATGCTTGGGCCTGGAGCAGGTCCTAAGAATACTCTCACAACCACTAGGGGAAACCTGCCTAAACCCAGAGCCTACTACCATTCTCCCCTGATCTGTGATGTCTTAAAGATATACACAGAGTGTTCCTAGAAGTCATTTTTTCTCCTTTTTTTTTTTTTTTTTTAGTGGCACCCCAGTACTCAGGGTTTTCTCCTGGCTCTTCACCTAAGAATTACTCTGGGGTCGCGGGATCACCCAAGGATGCCAAGATCGAACCCGTGGCCGGGCATAGTGCCAGCCGTTTTCTCTAGGCAAAATGCCCTACCTGGTTGGGCCATCGCTCCCCCCCCAAAGCCACTCCCTTTAATCTGTCTCTACTACTTTTCACTTTATCTCGCTGCTTGCTGCAGGAACTTCTCCTCCAGGGTCTCTGGCTCTCTCGTGGTTCTCTGGTAGCTCCTCTCTTCAGGGCCTCTCTCTTCTGGATGTTTTTGTGCAGGGTAGTCACCTTGTAGGTCCTCTCCTCAGGACCTTCTTTCAGGACCCCTCATTCTTAGGTCCTTCTTTTTCAGGGCCTCTTTTCTCCCCGACACCCTCTGTTTATCTATGTTCCTATCTCTGTTTCCCTAAATTTCACTGTTTTGTCCTGTTGCTTCTGGTTTTCTGTGTCCCTATCTCTATTTTTTTGTTTCTCTGTTTGGTCTTTCACCCTGTTGCTCTGTAGCCCTGAGCCTTCTAGCTCTCTTGGGCCCAGGCAACAGGCTTTTTGTGCTTGGTGCTGGCCCTCAGCGCCTTGGGACCTGAGGGGGTGCTGGGTCTCCTCCTCCATTCCTTTTTATTTATTTTGATTTATGTCTTTATTTATTTTATTTATAAGCCTTTTATTTATTTTTATTTATTACTTTATATTAAACAAACAACCCCATCAAAAATGGAGAAAAGAAAATGAACAGAAATTTCAGAGTATTTGATATCCTGCTACTTGACACCCTATTATTCGGGATTTGTTCTTAGCGGGCGCCTTAATAACATTTCATTTTTTCTTTTTTTTTTTTTGCAGTGGGTTCTTTTTTAAAATTTTTTTTTATTTTTACAATTACAAAGATATACAATTAAAAAGTTCATATTTGGGGTTTTGGTCATACAGTGTTCCAGCACCCATCCCTCCACCAGTGCCCATCTCCCACCACCAACGTCCCCGGTTCCCTCCCCTCCCCCAGCCCTCCTCCATGGCAGGTTCTTTATTTCTTTCCCTTTTCTCTTCTCTCTCTTTCTTTCCCTTCCAGACTATGGATTACAGAACATACATTAAAGGGTTGTCATGTGTATCTTTTTGCCTCTATTTAATGCTCAGTTCTAGGTTGGCATTAGTACCCTCGACAATTGTTAGCACACTGTTCCATTTTCTGTCTTACCTAGCCTCTGACTCCCACACGTTTGTGATAATTTCCACCTTTGACAAGACCTCCTGATATATGTTTCACTTGACCTTTGGATATTGGTATCATTTTTTTTTTTATATTATATATATATGTACATATATATTTATGCTATGCAAATAAATGCAGTCATTCTGTATCTGTCTCTCTCCTTCTGGCTAATTTCACTCAACATAATCTTCTCCATGTCCATCCATTTATAGGCAAATTTTATAACTTCATTTTTCCTAACAGCTGCATAGTATTCCATTGTGTAGATGTACCAAAGCTTCTTTATCCAGTCATCGATTTCGGGCACTCTGGTTGCTTCCAGATTCTGGCTATTGTGAATAATGCTGCTATGAACATAAAAGTAGGGATGGTGTTTCCGCTGCGTATTTTTGGTTTCCCAGAGTAGATTCCCAGGAGTGGTATGGCTGGGTCAAATGGGAGTTCAATTTCTAGTCTTTGGAGGAAAGTCCATATTGTTTTTCCAGAAAGGCTGTACCAGCCGGCATTCCCACCAACAATGGATGAGTGTCCCCTTTCCCCACATCCACGCCAGCACTTGTTGTTCTTGCTCTTTTGAATATGTGCCAGTCTCTGTGGTGTAAAGTGGTATCTCATTGTTGTTTTGATTTGCATCTCTCTGATGATTAGTGATGATGAGCATTTTTTCATATGTTTTTTGGCCATTCGAATTTCTTCCTTGCTGAAGTTTCTGTTCATTTCTTCTCCCCATTTTTTGATGGGGTTGTTTTGTTTTCTTCTTGTAAAGTTCTACCAGTGCCTGATATATCCTGGATATTAACCCCTTATCAGATGGGTATTGGGTGAATATTCTTTCCCATTCTGTGGACTGCTTTTGTATCTTAGTCACTGTTTCTTTTGAGGTGCAGAAGCTTTTTAGTTTCATGTAGTCCCATATGTTTATCTTTTCTTCTAGTTGCTTTGTTAGTGATGTTTCACCTTGAAGATGCCTTTAGCTTCAATGTCGTGGGAGGGTTTTTCCTATATTTTCTTCAATGTACTTTATGGATTCAAGTCTGATATTGAGATCTTTAATCCATTTTGATCTGATTTTTGTGCATGGTGTTAGACACAGGTCCAAATTTTTTTTTTACATGTCGCTGCCCAGTTTTCCCAACACCACTTGTTGAAGAGGCTTTCCTTACTCCATTTTAGACTCATTGCACCTTTATCAAAGATTAAATGATCATGTGTTTGAGGTTGGGTGTCAGGATACTCAATTCTATTCCATAGGTCCACAGGTCTGTTTTTATTCCAATACCATGCTGTTTTAATTACTACTGCCTTGTAGTACAGTTTGAAGTTGGGAAAGGTGATGCCTCCCATCTTCTTTTTCCCGAGGATTGCTTTAGCTATCCTTGGGGTTTATTGTTCCATACAAATTTCAGGAGCGTTTGGTCAATTTCTTTGAAGAATGTCATGGGTATCCTTATAGGGACTGCATTGAATCTGTACAGAGCTCTAGGGAGTATTACCATTTTGACAATGTTGATTCTCCCCCATCCATGAGCAGGGAATATGTTTCCATTCCCTTGTGTCCTCTTTTATCTCTTGGAGCAGTGTCTTGTAGTTTTTCTTTGTACAGGTCCTTTTACACACTTGGGTAAGTTGATTCCTAGGTATTTGATTTTCTGTGGCACAATTGTGAATGGAATCGTTTTCCTTAATATCCCTTTCTTTCTCTTTGTTATTTGTATATAGGAAAGCCACCTGACTTTTTGGGTGTTGATTTTGTATCCTGCCACTCTACTATATGTGCTCTATTGTTTCTAGGAGTTTTTTGGTAGAGAGTTTAGGGTTCTCTAGGTATAATATCATGTCATCTGCAAATAATGATAGCTTGACTCCTTCCTTGCCTATCTGGATGCCCCTTGATGTCCTTTTTCTTCTCTGATTGCTAGTGGCAAGTACCTCCAGTACTATATTGAATAAAAGAGGTGAGAGTGGGCAACCTTGTCTTGTCCCTGATCTCAGGGGAAGGCTTTCAACTTTTCCCCCATTTAGAATGATGCTCGCTGTGGGCTTTTGGTAGATGGCTGTAACTATCTTGAGGAAAGTCCCCTTCAATTCCCATTTTCTGGAGGGTTTTAATCATGAACGGGGTGCTGGATCTTGTCAAATGCTTTTTCTGGCGCCTATTGATAGGATCATATGGTTTTTATTTTTTTCTTTTTTGTTGATATGATGTATTGTTTGACTTTGCGAATGTTGAACCATCCTTGCATTCCCGGGATGAATCCTACTTGGTCATGATGTATAATCTTCTTGATGAGTCTTTGGATTCTGTTTGCTAGTATTTTGTTGAAGATCTTAGCATCCGTGTTCATCAGGGATATTGGTCTGTAGTTTTCTTTCTTTGTGCTGTCTCTCCCTGCTTTGGGTATCAGGGTGATATGCTCTTGTAGAAGCTGTTTGGGAGTGTTTCTGTTTCTTCTATTTCCTGGAAGAGCTTGAAAGGGTGTGGAGGAAGGCCCCCTGTTTGGTAGAGTTCACTAGGAATCCGTCTGGACCTGGGCTTTTGTGTTGGGCAGACTTTTAATTACTGTTTCAAATTTCCCTCGATGGGGATAGGGCTTATTCAGGTGTTGAGGTCTTCTTGTTTCAGCATGGGATGTTTGGACTTCAGGAATTTATCCATTTCTTCCAGATTCTCATGTTTCGTGGCAGTAACGGCTCTCAAGTAATCTCTGATAGATCTTTTAGTTTCTGTGTTTTCATTTGTGATGTCACCACTCTTTACTTTGAATCTGTTTATTTGGGTTCTCTCTTTCTCTGTCCTTGTTACTGGTATCTGGCATATCAAATACGACACAGAGTAGCTTGCCAGGCTCTGCCGTGCGGGTAGCCTGCTCTTGTAGTCATCTCAAATCCAGCATTTATTGATGAACCTGGCAGCCTCAAGCAGCCACGTGAGCGAGCTGTGTAGGCTGGTTTGCTGGTTGTAGTTCTGATGAGGGGAAGATTCAGATGTGGAAAATGAGGTGCTCATGGAGTGAAGTCGTCTGGCTTGTGTGAGGCTGTGGAGCCATATTACCAAAGAACTGCAGCAGGATGGATCACGATGGGCCGGGCTGTGGTAGGCTGGTCTGCTCGTGTTGATTCTCAGGGGTGAAGTCAGGATGTGGAAAATGGGTATACATGCCCCTTAATTAATAGAAGTGGCCTTCATTGTCCCTTCTAACCTTCTTCAGCCTCAAGTCTATATTATCTGATACCCAGGCCATGCCCCACCAGCCCCTTTTTGGAGGTTTGTTTCCATGGAGAATAGTCTTCCAACCTTGACTTGAGTCTGTGTTTGTTCTGATTATTCAGATGTGTTTCTTCTAGAAGCAAAATGTTAGTTCAATTTCTTTAATCCATTTTGTAACTCTGTGTCTCTTAATTGGTGCATTTAGACCATTGACATTGAGAGATTTTGTCATTGGATTTTGTGCCTTTCTGTTTGTGCTTGTTGTGCTTTTGGTTTGGTCATAATACAGTAGACCCTTCAGTCCCTTTTTTTTCAGTCCTTCTTTTTAAAGTTGGTTTTAGTACATGAAGTTCCTGAGTTGTTGCTTATCCATGAAGTTGTGTATCTTTCTTCATATCTGAATGTGATCTGGCCGGGTAAAGAATTCTTGGTGAGGCCTGCAGTTCTTGAGCCTTTTCACAATACCCCCTGCATTGTTTCAAGCTCGAAGTGTTTCATCAAAGAAGTCTGCTGTAAATCTTAGAGGATGTTCCTTTGTATGTGATTTACGCCTTTGATCTTTGCTTTCAGTATTCTATCTCTATCTATAGTTTTTGTCATTCTAATTAAGATTGTCTTGGAGTATTCTTAGTTAGGGTTTCTTTTAGCTTATTATCCTGGGCCTCCAGGATCTTGAGGCAAGCGTTCTTCATTTCTGGAACTACTCAGCAGTATGGCTTTGACAGTTTCTTCTTCATCCGGGGTTTCTTCTTTCCTTCTAGGACCCCAATGGTTAGTATGTTGTTTCTTCTGGCTTCATCCCGATTATCTCTGTTGTTTTGTTTGGTAATTGTGAGTCTTTTTCTATCTTCTGGTGTTGTGCCAGACAATCTTCAGAACTTGTCTTCTAGGTCATAATGTTTTCTTCAGTTATTATGGTGGCCTTCCACTGTGGTCCTCATTTCATTTACCTTATTTTTAATATCTATCATAATCCATTTGCATTTCGTCACTTCTTTCTCTCATGACCTCTTGTATTTGCTGATTTTGAATTCCATTGCTTCTTTGAGGTTCCTTACGCATACATAACAATTCTTTCTGAAATTCCTTTTCAGAGAGGTTATACAACTCATCGGTATTGCTTGACTCATCTGGACTAGTGACTTCACTCACATAGTTTGATGGAATTTTTGCATTGCTTTACCATTACTTATGACTATTGTACGTTGCAAATATGAGTTCTTGGGTGACTAGATAGTACAGATAGTAGGTGTCTTGTCTGTTTTACGGGTTTGGGTGGGTGGCAAGAGTATAGGAACAAAGGTTCTAGAGGCACCTCATGCAAGATAGATAATGCCAAGAGGGATGGCTGCCGGTTGCTAAGATTCCTGTTGAGGTGGAGAAAGATCAGAAGCTCTTGTTCCTAAAGGCTGACTGTGTGTGTGAGAATACAAGGATCACACACACACACACACACACACACACACCTGTGTGGGAGGTTACAGTCATTACCTGGAAGCACAGGGTCCAAGAGGTCGGGATGGAGACAAGCCTTTACCGTTCCGTTTATGGAAGTTCCAGCTGTTCCCTGGGAGCTGATTGG